>OY829512.1:10052935-10297680 GCA_963691665.1 Clepsis dumicolana | reverse complement strand
CAGTATTTTTTTTACTTTCCGGTGTACCAATTATATAGATTATAGGGACAATCGCCTATAAATGGCCACCCCCCTCCCCCTGTAACTGGCCATATTGCCAATATAATCTGTAAGAGAATGAAATGCTGATATCATGTCATGTGATTAAAAAAAGGAACTGTTACCGAAGAGCGTTCCGTAGGTGTTCATACTCACTACTCAGTGCCTATCGCCGTACGATATTGGTGGCTAGTAACTGGGTGACATTCTCTTAAGTGGCCAGTTAGTGACCATTACCCTACCTTGATCTTCAAACTAGATATTCACATTTAAAACCTAATTTCATTTTCTTAACAAATCGCTTTCATACTAAGCTCGTAAATAACATAGATAGAGTCTTTGGGGAAGACTCCAATAGAGAGATCTCTCTCCAGGCAGATGCTATGCCTGGGGACCGAAGTCCGAAGGAAGAGAGTTGGAAGTTGTATTTATGCAACCGACTTGAGAAACTTCGTTAGCGCGATGTAGAACAGTGATGACGTCATCGGCGTGTGGCGCTCGGGTCGCTACACCAGCCCCCCTTTTTAGACCGGAGGTCGGTGTGGGAGCGCAGTCTGTGCGTCGTGTGGGCGCTTGCAAGGGCCAATTGCAAGGTTTGCTCAGCCTCGTTAGCGAGCGATGAGTTGCTCCGCTGTGCTGGCGGAAGCGATGAGTTGTTCCGCTGTGCTGGCGTGAGCGATGAGTTGCTCCGCTGTGCTGGCGGAAGCGATGAGTTGTTCCGCTGTGCTGGCGTGAGCGATGAGTTGCTCCGCTGTGCTGGCGGAAGCAATAAGTTGTTCCGCTGTGCTGGCGGGAGCGATGAGCTGCTGCTGTCTTGGAAGGTTGCGTTTTTGTCCAATGTCGAAGGTCACCAGTTTGGGGAAGACTCCAATAGAGAGATCTCTCTCCAGGCAGATGCTATGCCTGGGGACCGAAATCCGAAGGAAGAGAGTTGGAAGTTGTATTTGTGCAACCGACTTGAGAAACTTCGTTAGCGCGATGTAGAACAGTGATGACGTCATCGGCGTGTGGCGCTCGGGTCGCTATAAGTCTACAAAAAACAATAAATGATTGAACTGCGGAACCTTGCGGAATGTCAATATGTCAATGCCCACCAAAGAAGTTATTACGAAATTCACTCTAAACAAATAGTACCTCACTCAGAGGAACGAGGAAAGAACTATTCTTCCCTAATCTAGCAATAAATTACCATATTAATCTGCGCAGAATGTCCTGAATAGTTTCTAATTTATTGATCTGCCAAAAGATTGATTTGAAGTAAACTTAGGTAGGTATTAACACTTGAAAAGGGTTTGATGAATAACGATTAATAGATGAATATACTAGGTCAAAACGTTTTCGCTTTGAAATTTCTAAGGATATTTAGGTAAGCTGTTTTCATTAAATTCGTTAAAGAACGGTGTTAAGCACTATAATAATGAAATAAGCATTATAATAAAATAAAATGTGCTGATGAATGATAATATCAACTCCTGAAACTGGAAAATGGTCCTCTGGAATTGCCTGACACGTTAATTACTATTCCAAATGCCATTAAATTTTATTGTCCATAAAGTGAATGTTGCTGAAAGACAAAGTTCCCTCCCACCATGACGTAATGTCACGTATTTCGTGGACAATAAAGAAGACCGTACCTTGACAATTTTTAGGGTTCCTCGCCAGGAAGAGCTAGCTACATTTGCATTTTAAATTGAAAATGTGTCCAAGATTATACACGTTTGAACACGTTTTCAACAGAATAAAATATTTGAGTAGGTATATAGTAGTATATAATATAATCTTAAAACATTAACTTTCGACAATCCAAAGTTAATGTTTTAAGATTATTATTTTTTACCGATTATAGTCAGCTAATCTGAGTACCTGTAGTCATTATGAAACAAATCATTCTCAGAACTAAAATACTTAGCTTTTTACAAGACTACCCGAAGAAAAAGATCGGTTCATGTAAGTATGTTTAACCATGCGAACATAACATACTTAGACATTTCTTGGTGCATGAAAGACAAATACATATAAATTAAAAACATTACAATCTTTTTTTCTTTGGGCAGTCGTGTAAAAAGCCCCCGACATAAAAAATCTATTCAATGTAAAAAATATAATTTCGGGGCCTGGTCCTTTAATTACGAACTATTTAAATTTTCGCAGACGGGTGCCGTATTTTTGTATTTGTAGGCCTTAGTTTGTCCTTAAAGTTAAGATAGTTCTTATTAATGGACCAGACCCAGAAAATACATTTTTCATTTTTTATAGGTTTTTTATGTCGGGGGATTTTAAATTTTTATTTAATTTTTTGACACTACATTCACTTTCTAAGACATCAACGGGCTTTCACATTTGGAATCTGAAATTGACAAAAACCCAACGACATTTTCATTTCAATACTCTATACTCAATATTTTATTGCATATAATGGTTTTATAGTTGGTATAATTTAATTTAGATCACATTATATACCCTGTTGGGCGCAGCAATTCAAAACCATCATCCAGAACCCAGAACCGTCTCGATAAAACTAAGCTTTCGATTAAAAAAGCCACCTCCATATCATTCATTTATGAGCTACAATGTCACAGACAAATACACAGGTCAAACTTATAACACCCCTCTTTTTGCGTCGGGGTTAAAAAGGATGGTACTATGAATATACAATTAGGTAAATTATTTATCTGCAGTAAAACTTTTTGTTTCATTATGAATGTTTTTATATTCTCATACAAGTGGTATTATTCGCAGGGTCACACAACCTTACTTCCATTGTTTCCAAAAACCTGACAGATGTATACTGATCGGTAAAAAAATCCACTTAAAAAAACAGTGGTGGGTATTTTAAGCATACGGAAAAATAAGAGCGACGGAGATGCTAAATACGAGGGCTGTTTGATAAGTACCCGTTTTATAAATATATTAATATCACTGGCTGCAAATAAGTATACCACCCTTTTAAGCCATTTTTCAGAGGCGGGAAAATTAAAAAAAAAATGGCATTCTATGTTTTTTTTCTCATTTGACAACGATTCAGTGAAGGTTTGAACTTAAAATTGTTAAAATGGAGAAAGAACAGTATCGGTCTGTAATTAGATTCTTATTTTTGGTAGGAAAAACATGTGATGAAATAAAAGTAAGAAGACAAGCGGTTTACCATGAATGTGCTCTTTCTATGACAACCGGCAGATATTGGTATAACGAGTTTAAGCGGGGGAGAACAACCGTTTTTGATGAGGATCGCCCAGGCCGGCCAGTTGAGGTGACTACAGACGATATGGTTAAGAAAATTGAAAATATCGTTTTAGCCGACCGCCGAATTAAACATCGACAAATCGTTGATGCTGTAAACGTTTCAATCGAGAGGGTACAACACATATTAGAAGAAAAAATGGGTATGAAAAAGTATCGGCGAGGTGGGTGCCGCGTTTACTCACGGAGGAGTAAAAACGGAACCGACTGACTACTTCGGAGCAGTTTTTGGCCGTGTTCAAACGTAACCCGAAGGAGTTTCTGCGTCGTTTCGTGACCTTGGACGAAACGTGGGTCCACCACTACACCCCGGAAATGAAAGAGCGGTCGAAGCAGTGGATTTTACCGGGTGAACCTGCTCCAAAGAAAGCAAAAACCGTCCCATCGGCTGGAAAGGTCATAGCGACCGTTTTTTGGGATTCGCAGGGTATTATACATATTGACTATTTAGAAAAGGGAAAAACAGTAACAGGGCAGTACTATACCAATTTATGGGACGTTTGACGCCGTGTTGAAGGACAAACGACCCCATTTAAAAAAGAAAAAAGTACTGTTTCATCACGACAACGCCCCGGCTCATTCGTCCAGAGTTGTGACGGCTAAATTAGCACAGTTACGCTACGAACTATTGTCTCATCCCTCGTATCTCCAGATTTGGCCCCATGCGGTTTTTTTTTTGTTTCCCAACCTAAAAAATGGCTCGGTGGCAAGCGATTTGGATCAAATGACGAAGTCATTGCCGCCACAGAGGCCTATTTTAATAACTTTCCAAAATCATACTTTTTGGATGGTTTATTGAAGCTTGAGTATAGGTGGAACAAATGTATAGAGTTAAAAGGTGACTACGTAGAAAAATAAATGCATATATACAAAAAAAATGATATTTTTTTCCATAAACGGGTACTTATCAAACAGCCCTCGTACTCCTAAAATCTGCAGTCATTTATTTTAGTTCAACCAATTTTTCAGCACCAGTCAGACGATTAGGGCCCCCTAGCGTTTTTTTAACGTCAGCGTCTCATTAACTCACGCGCAGTTCACCACGTTCGACGCTGCGCGCCTGCGCGGACGTTCGTAAGACGTAATGAGATGCTGACGTTTGAAAAACGCTAGATGTGATGGGGCCCTTCTACATAAAAAAAACCGGCCAAGTGCGAGTCGGACTCGCGCACGAGGGTTCCGTACAAAGATTTTCCTGATTTTCCTCAGTGTTTTAAGTTGTCCAGTATTAGCAAAGCCCTGTTCCTTAGCTCCTATTTTGCTTAGGATTTTACTGCCATCTAGTGGCGAGTAGCGAGTAGACGAACAAGCGTCAATGATCTCGAGCCCGTGCGTTATCCACAAAGTTCTCCTATTCGATGCTAGATGTCGTTAGCAGTGGTAAACAGTGTATTTTGGTATGTGACATACACAGACAGACATAAAAAATTTAGATTTTGAGACTTTTTGGGGTGGTTGTGCTATAAGAGCTACTTTCATACCAAATTTCAAGTTTCTAGGACATCTGGAAGTACCGTTTAGGTTTTTGGAAATTATCAATTTGTATGGAAATGGCCTTTTTAATTACTGTATCTTTTGATTGCGTTGACTTAGAAGGTTGATTTTTTCACAGCTTCAGGGGACCGCAGGCTTGTGTATATTTAATATTAATTTCAGCATGCTACCTCCACGCGTTCCAGAGAAAAAGGGTCTTAACAGACAGACAGACAGACAGATAGACGGACAACAAAGTGATCCTATGAGGGTTCCGTTTTTACCTTTTGTGGTACGGAACCCTAAAAACTGCATAGAGACAATAAAGAGTTTTAAATGATTCGCGGTTAATTGCATTAGACATAATGAAAACGGGATCATGCCCGGGGGTTTGCCCGTGATCATGATGCATGCAACTGCATCGAAATATCGGTAGCTCATCAAACCTATAAGGTAATCGCGGTCAGTATTGTAACGAGGCTAGTATAGCCGTTGCAAACCTTAGTCTACTTATCGATTTACTTTAAAAAAAACATATTGACTTCAGTTCTTTCTAAATTTTAAATTCTAAATTCATTTCTTGTTTCTGATCCTTTGGCTTTTATTTCATTCGCTCTCCAGTTTTACCAGCGTAGGTCGTACTTGTGAACGTTTGTCAGTATCCTTGTCAGTTTTTCAAGCTCTGTAAACCTATAGCCAAAGGCTTAGTGCTAATAAGTGAAGTATTGTTACGTGAACTTTCGTATTATACAACCTAACTAAAGTTACAATCTTCTGTTATCTACAATACTGCAAAAGGCACAATCGTAAGAGTTAACCCATATGTTTTGATACCACGATTTTTTATCAGTTCTAATTGTATCAATTTAGCTAACAGCTCCTATGTTTGTTTTAGGTGCTTTTCGTTTTTATCCTAAAATAATTAAACAACGATTCCATCACCACAACAAGCTTTAATTGCTACTATCCTCAAATCCCGTATTCCCGACGCGACAGTATCCCGTTTTCATTATGTCTAAGACAATAAAGAGCTTTGATATCTGATATCAGTGCGTCCAATGTATCTACAAACGGGGACATCGTCCTTACATTCAGCAGAATAAGAGGCGTACGTATGAAAGTCGTGTTAGACATAATGAAAACGGAATATTGACCGCGATTACCATATAGGTTTGATGAGCTCCCGATATTTCGATGCAGTTGCATGCATGATGATCACGGGGAAACACAACCGGGCATGCAATTAACCGTGAGTCATTTTTAAACTGTTATTGAAAGTCTTGTTAGCCTAGTGTGGTCAAGCAGTCGTGGGTTCGGGCCCCCGCTCGCACCTCTGAGTTTTTAGCAATTTATGTGCGAAGTTGCATTTGTAATTTATCACGAGCTTCTCGGTGAATGAAAACATCGTGAAGGGAATTGTGAGGGGAGGCCTGTCCCGAGCAGTGGGACGTAATAAAAAGCCTGTTAAATATAATATAATGTACGTACCTACGCAGCAACGTACAAAAAAGGAATGCACTTTTGTCCTTTATTTGCAGCGGGTTTTCACTTTAATGCAAAAGCCGGTGAATAGGTGATCATAAATCATGATATCAGTTTGATTACTATTCTGTAAATACATATATCCTTATGGAAACGTTTTCGTAATATGAGTATGACTAGTAGTAGTAATTACCGCGATAGTGATTGGTGATTTATGATGCCTTAATGAATGCGTTACCATGAATGTGTTCAACCAACGACACCATTTATAATAGTCATGTCTCTGTTTTCATTAGGGCTTAGTATTTTATTAAGAATGTCCCTTTTGCTCCCGTAAATTTAATGACTTTTGAAAGTCTGTCCGTACCGACAGGCGGAGCTTAATTCTGTTTAAAGTCATGCCCAAGAAAATAACGTTCAAATAACCTAACCATAAAATTTCCATTTTTAAAACAAGCTTTTTTTGTCGACTACCTTTTCTAGTCTGCACGTGTATTGTAACTTACATAATATCTAAACCAAATTTCAAGTCGATGCCATTAATTGAAAAGTTCCCTACCGTGGAGATAGAATTTCACTACCAGATTATTGCATTGTCACCGAAGTTACACAAGTATGCAACATTTCAGCTAAACCGAACATCGGGAAGTGGGTCAAATTTAACTTGCAAGATTTGGCCCGAACATACATACATAGGTAGGTACATACAAACATTACAAGTAAAAAAATAAAAGCTTGTAAAATAGTGAAAATCTGTGTCAAATTGGAAATATGAGCTAACCATTAATTTTTAGGACTAACTGATAATCTAACTTAAGCTATAAGTTGTCCGTCCGTCCGTCTGTCATTTGTCAAGGCCCTTTTTCTCTGGACACAAATAGGTACGAATAGCAAGCTGAAATTAATATTGAACACTCAAGCCTGCAATTCCTTGAAGTTGTGAGAAAATCAAACTTCTAAGTCAATGCAATCAAAAGATAAAGTCATTAAAAAGGTGTTTCCATTTCTATACAAATTGGCCTGGAATCAAAACCTGTAGGGTACTACCAGTTATCCGAGAAACTTTAAATCTTACATGAAGCACAACTAATCAATTAATCTGAAAATCTTAATTTTTTATGTCTATCTGAGACCAATATAAAACAATCCCACGATGCCTACATTTTTTCAGTGTTTGCAGGCAGTCATGCGGAAAAATAGTTCTGACCCTTTGGGCGTTGCTTTAATTGGAATGAAGTTTCAATTGCATTCTCGCAAATGATCGTAGCTTTTATAACTAGTCCTAACTAGTCCAGCTATAGTTCTATCTTCGCCTTCTTTTGTTGTTTGGTCTCTTCTTATTCCGTTACACAACATCTGCTTTCCCGATCATGCGCACCATATTGTCACGCTAATCTTATCTGTTTAGCATTTTATTTCGCGTGCCATTACAAGCCTATTTCTCTACATTTTCAAACGCTATCTCGTATTTGCATATCTCAAAGTCAACCGCACATTAATTTGGACCCTGGGTTGATCAGGTTGACCCGGCCGGGGTGTCCGTGCAAAATGTACTTGACACCCGCATCGAAGGATTATCCAGATTACACCTAGCACAGGCCCTGACGATGTTAAATATTGTCTACGGATAATTCACAAACTCTTGCCTAAGCCTAATTCTTTTACACATAACGGAAATAACTAAGTTTGACTCATTCCAGTAGCTCGAGCACGAGTTTTCACCAATAATCAAGTAGTAAAGTAAACGTCATCGTATCGCTATCCAGAAAATTTGTATGACGTTTGGAATAGCGCCCCCCGTGAGCGTATTTGGCAGGTACAGTTCTTGCTGTATTTTCTCGATGGCGATCGATAACTTTAATACTCGATTCTTGGTTAAAATTCATGCTTGAGCCACAGTTATTCAGTGTAATTTTGGTGTGCGAATGTTGATGAAAACTGATGAAGCTAATTCGTAGTCGCTAGGTCTGTCGGAAACTACAAATTCCACAGCTCAGTTCTCTTATTCTAAGCGGACTCCTGTAAGTAGGATTAGAATTTAAGACACAATTCAATTCAAATAATTTATTTCAGACAGTCCATAAAATGGTTGAAGTGATAAATATTAAAGCCATCTTGCTCTTGCACCAACCTGGGTTTAACATTGTGGTGAGTGATGTAGTGATAAAACCATCAACATCACTGCTTAAAGAAATGGCTGCAAGGAGTGCAAGCACCACACACTCATATGAATATTGAATATGGATACCTACTTAGTATACACAAAATCAGTAAATCTGGAAGCGACGAGTGACGGTTATAGCCGTTATAGGTGTGAATGTGATCAATATTTTCATTGGCCCACCGTTTCAGAGGTGCCAGTGCCAGTGCTACTTTTACAATCGTGGTATAAATAAGGTGGCAGGGCTAGCACGCGTGCCATTTTGTCGCTTGTCGCTCAGTGCGTCCTTCACTGATTCCATAACTATGAAAGGGACGCACTGCGCGACAAGCAACAAAATGGCGCACCGTGCTACATGTGCAGATATAATTAGAGCGACAGTGACTGAAGTTTCGGTTGAAAAAACATGTTTGAAACTCGGAATTTAGATGTGTAAAGTCCGAACTTGTTTGTTCTATTTGGTAAAACTTTACATAAAATAGAACCAGTTTGTTGAAATAATTTTCGTTTTATTTGTATTCACAGCCCGCAGAGCCGTGGACTAGATTAAATATGGGCTTTTTAGGGCTTTTAACAGTTTTTATTATTTAATTAAAATCTATACGACTCCTGCCGAATGGACCGAGACCGTAAAGGTGAACCACTTCCGTTCCAATTATAATCGAACGCCTTCGACAATTATTTGCACCTGTTGGCTTACCGAAGCAGATTGTAACCAACAGTGCTCACCATTTTCTTCAGATATATTTAGGTTACATGTCAAATTAAACGAAATTAAACCAGCATTGGTGGCGCCGCGTATCATACAGCTAACAACGGCGCGGCGCCGCATACAACACCGTGCGTAAAATAAAGCGGATACTTAAAAAAGCGGTGATCGAGAACGAGAATGACAACATGGCCGTCGTTAACTTCATGTTCACCTACAGAAACACTAAGCACAGCACGACCAAGTGCGAGCCAGCGGTGGCGCTCCTGGGGCGGTGACTGCGTGGGCGCCTTTGCGTGAGCACTTACACCGAAATCCGAAATTCGAAGTTCCTGTCCGATCATCCCTCTTCCTTTCGTGTTAACCTATGTTGACGTGAGCGGAACAGTCGGATACGAACTTCGAATTTCGGACTTCGAAGCTCTATAGCCCGACCCGAGCAACAAGCGGCGCGGGGCGATAAGGTGATAGTGGGCAAGGGCCCTGTGTCATACACAGTCAAAACTATCGACGGCCGTGTGCAAAAACGACACGTAGACCAGTTGCATATAAAAACATCCTCACGATTCTTTTTTGAGTGACCTAAATCAGAATAGGGCCGTCGAATCGCTTCCTTTGAGTAATGTCTCCTCACGTCGGAAGATTGATACGGATATAATGGATCCGGTTTCTAGGAGCGACCAAAATAATGGTGAAGGTGAAGGTGAGGATGAATGTGGGACGCCCCCAGGTTCACCGTTAAAGTCCCGAGGCTGCCTACGCCTTAGAGCTGCCATGCGTTTTAGAGACACTAAATGTAACTTCTAGGGGTCAGATTAACTTGAAATTTGATAAAGATTATGTGGTTGGATAACAATGCAAGTAAAGTCATCAAAACAGCTTGTATTAAAATAAACTGGTCAGTATATAGAATATACTTGACTTGTACTTAAATGTGTATGTAAGCGTAGATAGTCACCTATAGGATAGATAGATTTATGTTAAAGTACCGACACATTTTCCTATCAGTCCAAGTGGATATTTTCATTGTTCTCGTAAGTAGGAACATTTTTCTCAAACTAAAATGAAAAGGCGCTGTGGTAATCTCGTCTTCTTGAGTTAAGGAGACCCGCCAGATGCAGTTTTTTTTGCGCTATGTTTCTTACGGTACCTACCTAATAGTAATTGCGCTCTTGACGATTTCTCATTTATTTTTAATTGTGAGTAATTTGATTACAATTCTGATTAAAAACTCTCTTGCTACGTGTAAATAGATAAACGGTTTAAAATATCCTAGGCCGCTGACTGCGTAATAAGCACCATGATGGCCACAATCATGTTTAACAATGATAGAGTACAAAAGATATATTGATAATAATTTGCAGTCATAATCTTGCTTTTTTACAGAACATAATTTATTTATTTTTAATTTTCTCAGTTTTTTTGTGTTAGTACAAAACTTACTTCATAATATAAAGTGCACTGTTTTATCAATTTGCTTAATCAAGTTCATTGTCCTTTTGAAGTTAGGTAGGATGACTAAGCAAAGTCTGTCACGAACGATCTAAATTATTTTCATCAATAATTATCAATTTATCATTGACTAGCTCATGCCCCGCGGCTTTTCCCCCGTGAAATATTTCAAAATAGGCTAGGTTCATATCCCGTGGGAATTTCGAAAAATACCTTCTTAGTGCACCTACGGGATACTCAAGGTACATGATTGCCAATTTTCAAGTCTCTAGGTTCAGTGATTTAAGCTGTGCGTTGTCTGTCAGTCAGTCAGTACTGTTTTATAGGTATAGATAGATGATATTTGTATTGTCTAATCTGGGGACACGGCACCCAAGTCGAGCAAAATAAAAGGCACAGCCGTACCATCATTTTCTCAAAGCGATTCACGGCACTTTTTCATGTTTACCCTTTCTGTTATATTGCATTTAGTTGGCTACTAGATACACATTATTATTTTTATTGTTGTGTGCACGGGTTTTATTCATATTACTATGAGCCGATTCTGTCTCACCACTAAATGCATACACACGTAAGGCTGTATTGCTAAAAAAAAATTCAAAAAAAACGTTTTATACTTTTAAAAGACGAAGGTTGATTTATAAAAAAAACTACGAAAAAGTTAAATCTTTGAAACATTCCAGCCACCAAAACTACTTCTCATTTTGGTAAACATTACGCCATAGTAATTCAAGGTTCCTTAATTTTCTTTTTTTCATATCACGTCTTTTCAGTTCGATTTCTCCGAATTATTTTTGTTAAGGAATATCTGTGCAGAGCCAACCGTCTGTATTTCCGATCAGATACAATCTAAATCTCTTCAAGGCTCGATTGAAAGGCTGTTCCCGAACCAGTGAGTTGAATACACCTTTGGCCTCATCTTCAGTTTTCATTCAGGTGGGATAGTGTTAAATCACTGGTCAGTTTTTCTTGCGGCAACGGTAAGTACATTCGAATTTTGGAATCCTTACCTGGATCCCCACATTTGTGAGAAAAAAGTTAATTACATTGCCGTCATCTAGTGTTAACGCTTGCAGACATCCTAACTTCGGGCATAAAAGTTCAACCATCTAGTCAAGAGCATGGGTGAATCAGTTTACGCAAATTTTATGATAAGGTGCAACGCAAACCGTTTAGATATCTTTTATTACACGTTCGATCATTTACAGGATCAAAGTATCCAGCAGCAAGGCAAGGTGTGATATGCTAATAAGATTAGGGTGTCGAATTATTATTATGACAGGTGTTAAAAGCTCATGCTGTCGTGGTTTATTACATACAAGTCAGACAGAATGTAGCCCACATTGCCTATCTTTTCTTAAATACATTATCAGCTTTAAAACGAGGTCGACTGCTTCATTCATCCATCGGTGCCTACAGCTTGTAACTAGAAGAACACTAGTACCTATTCCCAAAAATTCGCTAGTCTTCTGTATCGATATGCCACCAGCTATTCGTTCAGGTGCCAATCTAAACTAAAACCTAATTAAGAAACCTTGCTTTGATGCAGATACAATTATCTTAAGATTGCGTTCATACAATGCGGTCAACGATGCCGGACACTGGGGCTATTATAACTAGAGGGTTTTCCCTATAATAAAATCTATTTTCCACTTCGTTACTTAGGCAATCTGTGCCGAGATTAGATCATTTTTGTACAATATAATCATTACTGCATTTAGCCAGAATAACTTCTGTATTTTTACAGGTTAGAATAACTGACACAGCTTTTTTATTTAGCCTATAGGGTCTATGTCTATCTCGGGGGCTTGTGCGCGTAGCGCAGCTTGCATGCGAAATCCATGCAACTTGGGAACTTCAAAATTCACATAAATTGGTACCTAAACATTTAACTGCCTCTGCTATTTAACGTACTGATTTTGACACTGTTTTTTTTTTCATAGAAAAGCTCTTGACAAATTTCGAATGAAAATTCGCCCATAAACTATGAAAAACTTCTAAGGTGCCTGTCAAGGCTACTCCTACCTTCCATCGTCTTATTTTCAGAGATTCACTCTGGTCGGTGCAGTTCCCTCCAGTTCGTTATTTCTTTCGCCTCCTATTACGGCGATAATTTCATTATGACCTTCTGCTTGAGAGGAAATAGGTCAAACCACCAGGAACCGATATACGAGTAGGTATACATATACATAGGTGTGTTTATTACAATTATTACTAGATATTAGTATTCCACTGCTGTTTGCTAACAGCCCGGGCGGTCTTTATTAAATTACTTCGCTTCGAATTGAACTCCGTTTGAGTGATTTCTAATTTTTCCGTCTTTAGCCAACCCAAATATCGCTCGTAAGGTAGGAAGTGCTTCCTGACACATGTTATCCCGGTAAGTAAAGTAGGTAGGTACATAAGCATTTCAATGGATTTAATGGGCCACCGGATCGGCAAGTAATCTTTATTTGAAACTCCATACTATAACGCACACTAACCACGGCGGCGAGGCGTAGCAGATACGATACCGCGTTAACATTCGTGCAATAATCTTTAAATGTACTAGAATGGCATACGTTAAGATTGTCTTTCTTTATTACGGCAACTACCTATTATTCATGTATGAAACATTAGTAACGCTACACGTTGCTGGGGACCCCACAACAATATATCACACACGGAATGTGCACTCTAAGGGTATAATTTTGTTAGCATGAAGGCTCGGCGCCACGTGTAAAGCCAATGATTATATCAGAAGTACGTCGGTACAGTGAATTTACCGCACAAACCACACCGTGCTATAAAGTGCCAATTAATTAATACAGCTGCGGAAAGTTCGACAAACAGTAACTTTTTTATCGCATGACATGATAACTCCATTAGGTACATAAATCAGGCTAGGTTTACAAGTTTTCGGTCAAAATAGCCATTCTAAGTGCATTTTAAAACTAAGACTTCCGTGCCGATTTTCAAGTAGGTAAGTAATCGCAAAAAAGATTAAAGAATATAGAAGACTTAGGAAGACCCCCCCCCCTCAACAACCACCCCCCCCCCCTTCCTTTCATCAGATTAGGCTACTTGCCCTCTCTTATCTATACTTAAAAAGCCGTCTTACAATGCGGCCTCATCCACCAATTAACGCGCTTGTATCATACCTATTTGTAAACTTCTAAACCGATTTGCTGTTTATAAATAAATATGACCACAATTGCGTTTATTATGGGAAAACGATTTCAAGCAACCTTAATGTGACCTCTTAAACTAGTCTATCAAGATTAATGATTACTGGTTTCCATTTTTTGCACTGTTCATATTTTATCATTTATCACCAAATGTGGTTATTTATGAACGTTGCAATGTTTGTGTTTGTATGTATTTTGCTGACCAAAACATTATGTACAAGTAAGTATACAGTTACTAGGTAGAGCCAATTGAAATGATAACCTTACCCAGAGTAAACTGCGCCGTCCCTTCATCACATCACATCATAACAATTCTTGTAATATGCAGCCACAATGCGGCACCGGTTAATGATCAACGATATAATAACGGCTACGTACCCGGCAGCCTTCGTCGCAGACTAGACCTTGGTTGTCATTTTCTTCTACTGTCACGGTCAATGTCAAAGTCATAATGTTCATTAATGTTCATACTAGGTTCTTAAAAGAGTTTTCACTTAAAATTTTGTTTCATTCAATAATTTTCAAATTTACTGCGTATTTGCCTTGTAAGTATGTCGATGTAATAAGATTTCTCCAAGATTTGTCGTATTCGTGTGGCCAATAGAATAAAACAATATAGAACCGGACTCTTCGTGACAAAGCTAAAGATATTTAAAAGTGGGTTCTAACTATTTTCTACTGGTAGTTAATCACTCAAACTGTCAAAACTTGTAAGTTTCAAACAATTACAACAGTAATTTTCAAGATTCTTATTTCGCCGACACTATTCTTATTATTTTTAGGTTTCCGTACCTTAAAAGGAAAAAACGGAACCCTTACAGAATCACTTTGTTGTCCGTCTGTCTGTCTGTCTATCCGTCTGTCTGTATGTCTGTCTATCAAGACCCTTTTTCTCTGGAAAGTGTGGAGATAGCAGGCTGAAATTAACACCAAATATTCAAGTCTGCAGTCTCTTGAAGCTGTGAAAAAATCAAACTTCTAACTCAACGCAATCAAAAGCTGCAGTCACTAAAAAGGTTGTTTCCGTACAAATTGCCGTACTGTGAAAACCTAAAGGGCACTTCCAGTTGTCCTAGAAACTTGAAATTTGGTTTGAAGGTAGGTCTTATAACACAACTACGCTGAAAATTCTCAAAAACTTAAATTTTTATGTCTTTCTGTATATTTCACAGGCCTACACTGCCTACATTTTGCTTAGGAACAGGGCTCTGCTAATACCGGAAACTTAAAACACTGGGGAAAAGCAGGGAAATATTTGTACGGAACCCTCGTGTGCGAGTCCGACTCGCACTTGTCCGGTTTTTCTACTCTTGGCCTAAACATTCCACTTAAAACTGTCAAAAATTCCGTAAACAGATGTCAGCCATTTCAATTCGTTTTCTAGCGAAATTTGGTAAATATCTAAGAAGGCTTTCCATCAGAATGTAAATTGAAAACGAAACGAAATTCGCTTAATTTCTTTTTGTTTGTTCAGGCATCTTTTGTACCACTTACTTTAGACTTCATTTAATCAATACCATTTTCCAATTAGCTTCGGCAGTCACTTTTTTTTTATTAATAACCTGAAATTCACACGAGAAAACGTCCCGATCGCGTTTGCGTTAACGTCTGAATTACTATGGGCAAATTAGCAGCGCCTCTAGCTCAAACATTTTTTTACGCGGTGAACGCAGCATTGAACAAATGCAAAAATATATCGCTGCGTCTAACGCTGTGATTTCCGCACAAAACACAAGCGCGCTTCATAGTATTTGACAGGTTAACGCGATTAACGCGAACGCCATCGAGACGTGTTTTGTTGATCGTCGATTACACTAGTACTCTGGCCACATCGCACGCTTGACAAATAATTTGTGTCGCCTCTGTTTTTCACCTGAAGGACAGAGATGGAATGACAAACATTTGGCAAATTACAACCAAGTGAAGTGTCAGCATAATACCATTGCAATGTAATCAAATAATTACCAGTATTTTTAAACAGTTTTATTTAATTTGTCCCTGTATTTGTTTATTAATTTAAAAGCATAATTATGTAATATTAAAATCTCTTTTTGTCGTTGTAATATAATATTGAGGATTAAAACCAGAATGTTTTGATTCTGACTAATATGCCTAACGTATGGGTCCATATTGGCTCACCGAAAATTCATTGCTTTTCTTCATAAATTTGTAGTCCTACTGACGGAGTTCATAACAGTCGGTGTGCAGAAAAATTTTATTCATAATGTCACTACTGAGATATATTTGTATTCATACCGTTGTTTTTAGTAACGTTTTTAATCATACTCATATTTTTCATAATATCGTTACGGGTCTATATTGGCTCACCGAAAATTGATTACCTATCCGATTTTTTCTCTTACTAATGATTTGTATTCAGAATGATCTAATTTTTCGTGTTCGTTTTGTGCGGGGGTCGCAGTTATAACCTAACCTATATTTCTGGTAGCAATTAGTTTTGTGCACGGGCAAGGGATTCAAGGGCGAGTCGACGAAGCTTCGAAGTCGATCGCGGGGCTTCTATTTCCGCTCTGAGGGGTCACAATGTAACTTGTCACAGGCCGTTTTCATGAGGGGAAACAGTCTGTTTTAAGGTAGCCTACCTAGGGTTTTGTGAAGGAAACAAATTACAAGTTTAATACATTTATTTCAACAAAATCGGTAGGCTAAATTGACAATTAGAATAGAGAATCTCAGGGGATTGAGTTCGAAGACACTTTTGAAGATACTGGGTTCGATTACACGCTAATGTGGCCTACACTTCCCTCGGGTGTCTGGATCCTCCGGCGACGGCGGAAATAGAGCGCAGGCGTCGTAGAGCAACCAGGAGTGACCAGGGGGCTCGTGTGATGACGTGGTGTTGAGATGGTGTGAAGGGCGTGCCAACGGCTAGCCTCTGAGTAGGCTGCGAGAGGTCGGCAGGGGTCCGTTAGGAACCAGTAGTGGGTGGAGAGATTTCCACGGGTAGCGTAGTTGCCCAAGTTCTGGGCTGGCTGGTTCCACTCAGGAGTTGTAGAGAAATGTGGGGTCTCCCAGCCGTACAAGCGGTTTTATGGTTGAGTGGGACCGGATACGGACAACCAAAAGATTTTGAATTGGGCGACGCCCATGGGCGTGTCCGTGCTTCTCATTTTGAATACCAACGTATTGTTTCTGTGTAGTGTGTAATGTAGTTTTTTATGTGTTTTATGTTGGCTAAGTGCAAGTAGCGGTTGTTAATTAATTTATTTACAACCGATGCAATTTTAATTCTACTTAAATTAATATTATTCGCCTAAGTGCGGAAAAGCGCCATCTAGCGGCTTATGGCGGAACTTTTTAATGTCCAATAGCTTACGTATTGTGACAAACTAACGAACCTACCCAAGTGGTTGTACGAGTCAGTGTAGGCAAGGTTATGAGCGAAAACAATTCTACATAAAAAATACATCATCATGAAAAATAGTATAAGAAACGATTATGGTGAGAAAATATATGAAAACAAATAGTAGTATAATAGATTTTATGTTTTCTAACATTATGAAGTTGAATGATTCGGAGTTGAGAGCGTTCGGAACAGATTAGTTAGATCAGTGATCATTATGATGAGAAATTGTATGACGAACATTTTCGGACTTCCAATAATCGGTATTGGAAAATTCGGTGAGCTTTGGCGCACCCGTTCTGCGCATTACAGACTTCAATCCTACGTTATGAGTTCCGTAATGAATGAATAATGAAATAAAAGCAATAGGAGAACCAATTTGTAAGCAAATAAGCTGGAAGAACATTCATGAAAAATGCTAATAATGTCATTACATTATTGAAGATGCGAAATTGCTTTGATTGAATTATTTACAAAAGACCTGACGCATTATAACGGCGCGGCGTCACTATTCCCGTGATCTTTCATAGAATGTTTATAATTAGATATTACAAGTCAAAATAATATGACGGCTATCGCTTTTTCTTTGACATGTACTTTGTCCATCCCACGAACGGACATCATATCACGTGCTTTGTATTTTCACATACTTATGTTTAGAAAATACAAAACGAAATTAAATAAAACGGTCATTTCTTCCTTTGGCAACAGACTTTTCAACCTCTGATCGCAATTACATTGAAATGAAATCATATTGGAAGTATTCCATTTTAAACTTTCAATGCATAATTCAAATCCTGGGTTCAAAAGCTATATAGAAATAATAAAATATGCATCACAATTGATAACCTCCGTAATTTTTTTATCGGAAAACGACAAGATAAAATTTAAAAAATAAATGAGTTTCTCATGGTCATGACATAGAGAAAATCATCTATCTTTGTGCACACCCATTCGTGTCGTTGAACTCAGTGTTACATCATGTTAATGTTATGTATAAAGGCTTTTTTATGCCTCAATACGATAAAAATAAATAAAGCACACGCAACAGAGGCCAAAAATATTTGTGGGTTTAAAAAACCAACGAAGCGCGACTTAACCGCACACAAAGGGTTCCGTACCACCGTTAAGTATTCAAAAGATTTCTTGTAAGAGATTTCTATATAAAAAAAGTACATTATTTGCGTTTATTCTGTAAAAATTCCATGTGTCTATTACGGTTGTATAGTCACAGCCCTTTGAACAGCAGATTGACCGTCTGACGGACAGGCAAAAAACGGAGGCTTAGTTATTATGGGGTCCCGTTGGTAACTCTTTGGCATAGAGTAATATAATATACAAGGAATAGAGCGCCCTCTCAGCGGAAAAAAATGTCAACCTCAACCAGCCTCTACAGCAATGCCATCTTTTATCTGTGATAGTTGACAGAACAGATTTCATAACACACACGCGCGCGCAAGCTCGGACACACGCGCGCGGGCGCACACACGCGCGCGGGCGCACACACGCGCGCGGGCGCACACACGCGCGCGGGCGCACACACGCGCGCGGGAGCACACACGCGCGCGGGAGCACACACGCGCGCGAGAGCACACACGCGCGCACACACACGAATTATGTGTAGACACTCTCACAATTCAAAATCGTTTATTTCGTAAACTATACATTTAAAGCGTCCAAAATCGCAACAACTAACAATAGCACAAATCACAAGCATCTGATATCGCAATAAATAATTGAAACAACACAGAAACATAGTAACTAAAGCGTCCGAATTTTCGCCGCAACGTCCAATACACACGAACTGACACTGATAAAGCAGAGGAGCTGAAAATCGACTCTACGTATTTAATAGTGGACAATTAACGAAATAACAGTTAAACACTGTGCATTTTCTAAAAAACAGAGCCGCTGGGCGCTGCATGCTATATGACGTTTACTTGAGTCCGAAAATTTTTAAGGGATGTAGTAGGTGTACCAAAAACCGTTTTTTTTCTTTGCATGATGATAAATTTTGCAATTTTTTTAACAGAAGTACAAGCAATAATTTGTGACTGAAAATTACAAGCCTTCGGTTCGATATTTTTTCATAAAATTTTGCAATATATAATGAAAAAAAATAAACCGTATTTTTTTTAACCCGACAGCAATGATTAACGCACTAACTACAAAAAATTTGCCTTACACAGGTAAGAGATGGCGCAGCTAAAAACTTCAACTGTCAAATACAGGTAACTTTCCTCCCCCTGCTCTTTGGGTACGGAACCCTTCAAAGTACCACCAGATCCCTTTTTCGTATACTTGACCTCGTTCTTCAGACTCATGTTTTATATAGGTATGAGGTAATTATTAATAAAAGTACCTACTTATGAAAATATTTTGTTACAGGTTTAGAGAATTCACCTTGTAATACCCACGAGACAAGATAGTGAGGCGGTGCGAGTGACAATGTGCAAATTAAAAATCAACAAGTGAAGAAGACAAAATAACTATGGCCTCATTAAACGTTAATATTACAAATATTAATCACGCATCACCGGGCCCTGTGGACCCCGTGCACATATTCGGGCCACAAAGAGACCCGATGTATATAGTGCTCCCCATCACAATTATGTACTCGTTCATATTCTTAACAGGACTGTTTGGAAACATTTTTACTTGTCTAGTGATAATACGTAACAAAAGTATGCACACGGCAACGAATTATTATTTATTTAGTTTAGCTATATCTGATCTCCTTCTTTTAATTAGTGGTATGCCTCAAGAGATGTATTCTATTTGGTCAAAGTGGCCTTATGTGTTCGGGCAAGCCTTCTGCCTGATCCGAGGATTAGCAGCGGAGACTTCGACGAACGCGAGCGTGCTGACGATAACGCTGTTCACGATAGAACGGTACCTGGCTATCTGCCACCCGTTTGTGTCGCACAAGATGTCCAAACTGTCTCGAGCGACGAAGCACGTCATAATGCTGTGGGTGGCGGCGCTGGCCCTGGCGCTACCACAAGCGCTGCAGTTCGGCGTCCGCAGCCACCAAGGCGTCGCGATGTGTCTGCAAACCCGAGTCATCATCGAACACTCCTTCGAAATCTCGACATTCTTCTTCTTCTTAACCCCTATGGCGTTAATTACAATTCTGTACTCCATGATTGGATTAAGACTGCGGAAATCAGATATAAGCAAAGAAATAACAGAACAGAAGGAGTTAAATAGGAATATGAGGTTCACGCCCAAAGTTCGGCGGAAACAAAGCCAGTCGACCAAAAGAGTTGTTAAAATGTTAGGTAAGCATGAATAATTTATTAAAATCATCAAATAATATTAAATCACATATTTTATTGTGTTTTACGAGGTTTTTTCTGGGTTCAATTAGGGCTTTCCAGCGCTTTGGTTTTGTTATTAGATATGCTGTTGTAAATTATTGGTAAAAAAAAGAAATAAAATATCAGAATATTATATCAAAGTAAAACTAATAACGTTCCGTCATTTTCTTTGCTGTTGAATTGTTGATTGATAGTTATTGAATTTAATTAATTAATTTAATATAGGAGTACAAAAACTACTCACCGATTCGCTGGTTGATTTTTGATTTATACTACTACAATTCCAGTATTGAATTGAAAGCTTTAATTGAAGTTCTCTTCACCTCTGAAAGTATAAACCGATTTTGTTGTATTTTGGTGAGGATAATTTTTAGATAGGTATTACGTTCATCAAATTATTAAAAGTCGTATGTAGTGAAATATAACGCCGAACTAACACTTCATATTGCCAAAAAAATTAATGCATACAGTGGAACGTAGAACGTCCTCTTTTTTGAAGTCGGTTAAAAATAGTGAATAGTCAACATACAATGACAATGCAAAGAAAAATTCGTTAAGCAGCTGGACTTGAACCAGCAACCTCGGTAATCCGTACCACGCTCCACCAATTAAGCTATACTTAACGTTGGTGTACCTAACGAATTTTTCAATGCCTTGTGTCATATTTTATTTGGAAGATCTCTCCTCAGCGCCATCTATGAGTAGCTTAATCAAGCGGCTCACCCACTACGGAACTTCTACAGTTACGGATTAGTGGCAAGAGATGGAGCTATTTTCTGAATCAATGAAAATAATCGATTTATTGATTATTTTTGTTTTTATTTTTATGAAACATTCATAGAATGAAATTCAACATACAATGACAATGGGTCCATGGGGTCCCAGCGCTTACAAGCTTATTTCTGAGTTACAAAAGCGCTTAGTTGATGCAACTTGTGACCAAAGGGCTAGCAGTTTTCTCTCTCAAAGAATCAGCATCGCTATTCAGCGAGGCAACGCTGCCAGCCTTTTGGGCACTATGCCACGGGGACCTTATTTAGATTTAATTTAGTTTTAAGTTGTAGTTTATTTAGTTTAAGCTTAGATTTAATGTCATTGTAAATTGCTTTTATTATGTAAATAAAGTAAAATAAACATTTAAAAAAAAAAAAAAAAAAAAATGCAAAGAAAAATTCGTTAAGCAGCTGGACTTGAACCAGCAACCTCGGTAATCGATTATTTTCATTGATTCAGAAAATAGCTCGCTAGCTAGCTAAAAATAAAAACAAAAATAATCAATAAATCGATTATTTTCATTTTAGTGAATAGTCACCAAAATTAAAACCACATTTTAATTTAAAATGACATGTAATGTTTACCATCTTGTTAATCTAAGATAAATCATTGTTTACCCAAGCCTGTTAAATGAATTCCTAAAATTGTAACCCATACATATACCCACTTATATACTCGTAGAATGTTTACTTAAGTTTGAGCTTTTTATTGCTCTTAATTAATTAAATTCTACCGAAAAAACATTATTTCACTACTATGTCATGATAATTGTATAGCCTACATTATTTTGGCAATTACGTACATTTTAACACAATCAGTTTACTTAGGTAATAATTAGCGCATTAATTTACTCGTTAATAATTATGTGGTCAACGTTTAATATATTTGGCGTCCGAATAAAATGTAAAGCGCAGTTCTTGACTAAAACACCTAGAACCATCGTAATTTTACTTTACAGTTACAGTTTTTTGATGTTTCGCTTATTTGGTGTTTAACGTATATTTTCAGTAAGGGCTTTTAGGGTATCAAATTATTTTTGGTGATCATTATAAAATATTTAACATCTAACCTTATTGATGTGTCTAGCTTTGTTTTCGTCCCTGGAGAGGACCAGTAATAGTTTAAATTAAACTGACCCGAGGTCGTGATTGAGCTTTAATGAGATGATATTGATCCGTCAGACAGGCTTTTTTTGAAATAGTAATCTCCGTAATTAAAAAATCGGACAGTTTACTTTATGTACGTTGAGATAAGTTGAAAATAATTTTAACCTATCGTTGCATAAAATAATGTCTGAGCTAGTCATCATTTAGTCAGATTTGCTGTAGAAAAAGAAAAATAATAACTGAAGAACACTTTTCAACAGTTGCTGTGGTGGTAGCTTTCTTCATCTGCTGGGCGCCATTCCACGCCCAACGTCTGGTGGCGATCTACGGAACCGACGAACACCACCTGCCCAAGTCCCGTCTACTTCTTCAAGCCTACACCATCCTCACTTACATCTCGGGGGTCTTCTACTATTTCTCGACGAGTATCAACCCGATCCTGTACCACATCATGTCCAATAAGTTCAGGGATGCGTTCAAGGTTGGTGATTTTACGGAACTTTACAGAACTACGATGATTTTCATTATCACAAAATGACATAAAACCACCTATGATCAGTAAAACGGGTGGTCGGGTAACCCATCAATGAACTTAAATAAAAAGTTAAATTTTCTTTTTGATACTTAATTAGTTATAAACCACTTTTAGATGAATCTGTGCCTTTCTAAAGATATTTAAAATACAGATATTTTTTTAATATTTCCTGATCCTTCGTGAATAAGAGGGTTAATTTTGGCGTGTAGTACAATACAAAAATACATGTAAAATAAAAACTAGATGTACGTCTTGCCTTGGCACGTATTTTTGACCCTCTCGTATTTGCAGAATGTCAGTCAAAATCAGCCCCCTGGGGATCGATTTTTGAATCTCACCCGGTGATTAAATTCAGTGATTTCAAAAAAGTTCGTATTTTTGAATCTCACCGGTGACTAAATTTCTCATGCCCATGATATCAAATACGAATGCCTTCACCCACTCGTAAACAAGATCACTGAGTGACTTCTTGACCACTGACAGTGACAGCTAACCTCAATCCACTATGTTAACTCGCTTGTCTACGACAGAAACGCAAATGAGCTGCATGTTATTAGACGGGTATGACATTCAAAAATACGGCTTTTGGCAAATGGTGATATCAATGTCACGGGTGAGAATTTAGTCACCAAGTGAGATTCAAAAATCGATCCCCTGGTCGGTCACAATTTTCACCAGATCCCCTGATGTACCAATATACGTAGTTGAGCAGTGTGCATGCTCCGTTACATACCGCAGTTTTCCTACATGCCTATGTGCAGAGTATGGCATTTAATAATTGTTATTCATAAAACTAGTTTTGCTTACTCATACGATAAAAACGATTCTGTTCAGCGCATTGCCGCTTTGAAATAGCAACTTCGTACTCAATTAATATGTATTCGATTGCCCATTATAATAGCTAGACGTGCAAAAAAACTGCTAATTTACCTTACAAGTAAACTGACTCTGTTAATAGAAATTCATTGGATGCTTTTATAAAAAAACCGACACGTACCGTACCTACATAGTACTTATTATCAAGGAAAATAGATTAAAAATATACACATCCTTTTTTGCCTACTGCAGAGATACTCGATTAATAAGACCAAGCGTTAATTTAATAAAGGTAAATACTTGCCTACTAAAGACATTGTAGTAGAAAAATACTAAACATACAATGACCCACCGATGTATTATGTTCGGTCTGATTTTGTTTAATTTTTATCCTAATCTACCTCAAAAACATTAAATGGTACAACCAGTTTAGTTTAAGCTGTTTAAAATGTTTTAGGGATCAAACAGGTTGGACGAGCTTTTAGTCTAATTTATTCACGTTTTCGTTTATTCTGTTCCGCCAGTATTTTAAATTGATTCGATCTCGATCGCGTATTATATAAAATCTGAGGGTAGTACCCTGCAATTAACTATAATTTTCAAGTCGAAAGCAACGCCGCCAAATAATAATTATGTATATTGGTTTGTACTGTATTCAGGTGTGTGCTGCCCCCCCTTAGCCATACTAATCAGATCAGTTATAACATGGCTTAGCGTTTATCTCGTAACACTTCATGGCTTTCGCTTATATTTAGGGTAAGGCAGTGCCATAACTAGAGCAGTCCCAGTGGCGCCCAATGCATTTGGCGCAGACCCTGTGAGAGTTCAGAAAATATGTTATTAGACCGGAATTAAGTTTTAGGACGCAGTAACAGAAAGTAGCACTGGGCGCTCATGAAGGTTTAGTTTCGGCACTGGGTTGAGGTTCACCCGTCCATAGTACAAATGGCAAAAGCCACAATCAGAATAAATCTCGCAGGTGATTATTTTCAGAACACGCTGGTGCGGTGTTGCCGACTTAGAAACCTCTCTACGCAGCGCTGCTCCTACACGACCCTCGCCCTCGGTAGAAACCCCACCTCCAGTGGCACAGACAACTCAGGTCTACTATTTTTCCATAATTTGTTTCCACCAGTAAACCCCTTCTAACCCACTGCTCTCAGAAACGAAAGTTCTCGCTTTAGAGGACAAAAAGGTAAGCAAGCAAACAGGCCATCTGATGGTAGAAAATTTTAATCGGTAAAAAAAACTAATTAACGAAACTGCTCATAAAATTTCACGACAATTGGTTGAGAAATGCGACCTGTAGAGGACAACAGCCGGACAGACGCCGGACAGACGAAAGAAATTTCGTTCAAACTGAAACTGAGACGCTTCTGGGCCTCTCCAAGGCTGTAGTAGTATTATTGAACTGGTACAAACCAGGTAACAACCTTTGTCCTCATCTGCGCGTCCCATCAGGTGGATGCAAGTGTAGGAAAAGATAGCTGATTTTAACGTCTTATTATTAGGTAAACGACGACATGACGACTGAATAGCCTACCTAGTGGTTAGACCCTGACTATGAAGCTTGATATCCACGATTCGTTCCCCGATTGAGGCAGATGTTTGAATAAGGAATAAGAATGTTTGTTCTCGGGTCTTGGTGGTTTAATATGTATATGTATAATATGTTTATCCGTTGTCTAGATGTTTAGTACCCATAGTACAGACTTTGCCTAGTTTGGGACTAGGTCAAAAGGGATGTTGCCTCTTGGTCAAATCAGCAACCTTTTCTTGAAATGTCAAAACGATTTGATCGGATCCGTTAGTATGAAGTTTGTACTGAATTACAGAACTATGACGTCATCATTTTCAGTGATCAAACTGCCTCCTTTTATTAGTTTTTGTTAAATTAAAAATAGTTTTAATTGCAGTAATAAGTGAGGCATCGGTTTTTTATGTGTGATTTCGGAAGCTAGATAAGTGAAAATGAAAAATGATTTTATTTTGACATCAGTCAACTACCCTATTGGTGTCAATTGTCCCATGATTTTATTCTATTATTTACTATATCTTAAATGTCTTTTGTCGCCATCGTAGGGAATCATAGAGAAATAACAATGTATTTAATTTTGATGCAACAGCTTTCAAGTTGAGTCACAGGAATAAATATTTTCCCCGAGACGGCAGTCCAATGGGATCAAACATCAAACACATTTTATATTTAATTTATTGAATCAGGCGTTACTTTGCGGAGGTCCATATTTATGAACTAAAAAACAATTACTTTGCTCACCCGCGACCACTAATGACAAATAGTTATCTGTGCGGCAAATGTATGTTTCCATGCAACACCTCCGCCTCCACTGTTACACGAATCAACACATGCCACACAGACCCAACTATCACCACCACCACTATACTAAACGCTGACGCGTTTCGGCACTCTCCACGAGGCCATTTACGAAGCACAACAACAACCGCTCAACATGCCACTACTTCTACTACTGACATATGTAAACCATGTACTCAACTTAGTTAATGACAAAACCAACGTACCCACTAATATTTTATAAATTCCAAACTACCCTTTTATATAAGTCCTAAATTACCCTTTTTTTTAAATGAATTCCAAACTACCCTTTTTATTTTATTTTTAATTTACGCCAGGTACCCTGTTATTTTTAACCGAGTACGGTAAAAAGAGAAGTCATGTTCTCATTATTACTATGACACATTATTAAAATTAGAACCAAGTCGTAACAAAAGCGAAGAAACCAAATTAACTTGTTCATTAATAATAGACCCCATGTTGTTGTACCTAATTATTTCCAATTGTTCTAAAACCGATAGCCGCAAACCCTTATCACAATAATGTAAAATTTTGTACATATCTGAGTCTAACAACGAATGATTCGTTTCTAATAAATTCTTGGCAAAGTTGGCCTCGTGGAGAGTGCCGAAACGCGTCAGCGTTTAGTATAGTGGTGGTGGTGATAGTTGGGTCTGTGTGGCATGTGTTGATTCGTGTAGCAGTGGAGGCGGAGGTGTTGCATGGAAACATACATTTGCCGCACAGATATAACTATTTGTCATTAGTGGTCGCGGGTGAGCAAAGTTATTGTTTTTTAGTTCATACATTTTATATTTACGTACTTACCTGCAATTATTATTTTAAATTTACCGTTTTCTACTCATTTATGGAGCTTGATCGTTTTAAGCACGACTGTATTTAGATTTACTCCGAGGTATAAACTATAACTATACGAAATTTCATCAAATTTGGTGCAGTAGTTTTTGCGGAGTTCGCGAACAAATTCACAGTTAGACTCTCACTACTGTTTTATTATGTGTACACACATGTTAGAGTTATATTATAATAATGTTAATGTATGTTTTTGGCAGGTAATAACCCTAAAGATGGAATCCCTAAGGGCGGCGAAAGTAAAAGAGGTTCTAAATCCTCTAATTCCGACAAAAAGCTCCAGTTCGACCCTGGTCATAATGTGAACTATTATCTGCGAAAACATTCGGAACAACAACATTCGATCAATCGAGACCTCGAACAAGGGATCCCACACAGGGAAGATTACAGCATACCACTTGATAGGGAGGGAAATTGTACTTGCACGACTTACGTTACACCACCTAATTCAATATTCGTAATGTCTTCTGGTGATAAAAGAAACAATGACTCGCCAGAAGGGAACAATGTAGTCTTATCCGATGAACCAGAAGTCTACATCAGGGAGATTGAAGAAAGAATGATACGATGCCAAAAAGGGTACGGTTAGACCCCATGGATTTCGGTTGTGCAGCTGTTCGTTGTCAATAAAATAAATACTTGAACTTTTTACTATTGTTGATGTTGCATAGTCTACAATATTTATTGTACACGCACGTTACCAGAAATTTCTGGTAGAAATATGTTTCTCCTTAACCATTTCTGGATCTGATTGGGTATCGATCGCCCGTATCAATGGTACTTCTTATTTCTGACCGACAAAATCTGATAATGAGATTAGTTGAGTAGGTAATTCATATTATTATCACACTTTTTACTAAAAGGCAAAAATCTTTTTAGTCAAACGAAGTAACTCAGTGAAGTGATTTTTTATCCCCCGTAGAGTAGTCAGATATTTGATCGACGTACATTCAATCAATGAAACAACATCTTAAAAGCTTTTGATCAATGGGCTGTGCAGTCCAACACATCATTTTGCACGTACAGTATTAAAGCAAAACAAATTTCACTGTTTTCTTTTCTAATTGTATGTGTATGTGTCGAATTAGTCTCTAGTAAATGTAATGTTTTCTTCTTTGTTCTTCTTTATGTCAGTGATGAGCAAGCCAAACAACTTTAACATAACACACAGAATATTTATAAATCAAATTACGTAGACCACAATTCTTTCTTAGACCATTGACTTGGGAAAAATTGTTTACGCATAATTTGATAATAGAGACTATTAATAACAATGGAATACATTATTCCGTTTTTATTTAATTGAAAGGTACCTTTTAATGTGCCCGTTTGTCAGTGTTGTTCTGGATGCGTAATAAATATGTATGTATACAGTGGATACCCTTTCCTTCCATTTCACATTGCGCGAGAGGACGCTTGCACCTATTTTTGTAAAAAAAACTTTATTTTTCATACTTGTATCGTAACAATGAAATGTTTAGTCCCAATTTAAGAATAAGGAAGTATAGGTACCTACTTACACATACACATTTTATTACCTGTGTTTAAAACATAATTTATATTATGTAAATCAAGCTGTAAGAGTACTTTTAACACGAAACTACCGTGAAACTCAAACTCAACCATAGTGACATAAACGGATCACTCACGTATATAAGTAAAGTTTAGCCCGACATTTTGACCTAATTTATTCATAGTCATTCCTCCGTGATCAACAATTATGTAAATCGTGAACTGAGTCACTTAAAACGTGTATTGGAAAATAAAATAACTGAAGCCATGCAACCTTGTCGTGAATGCATCGCGGCTGGTCAGCGACCAGCGGCCAGCTGTGTGGTCGAGAGAGTGCCAGTGTAATATTATGTAGGTAACTTAATTGCCCTACATAAAGAGAGTAACGGATAAAATACTTGTAACTGTTTTGTATTGTTTTAAAATTTCGCGACTCTCATTCATACCTACTAAGTAATATTATTTCAGGACAGTCGCGACACAAATGGGCGCGATTAAATCCTTCGCTGCACTCAGGACTCAATCTTAATTCCCTCGCTTCGCTCAGGAATTAACTCATAACAGCCTCGCTACGCTCGGGGGTTAAATTTGCAGTCCTTCGGTACGCTCAGTATTCAATATCGCCCCCGTGACATAAAACAGTGCTTTATCCCCTTGGTGTACAATCTACTATTAAAATTACTTCGACGTTGCGACGGTCACGAGTAGGGAGTAGATTTTTTTTTATTGTAAAAAACATTTATGTCGTGATTAAGTCCTGAAATATTAAGTATGCTGTGCTGTGGTTTTTACAACCGTTTGTTAACTTTTCAAATAAAACGATTACCGTTGTCGTATTGTATTTTTTATATTATTGTTCTTAAATCATTGTTTTTCTACCGAATTAATATTTTTGACTGACATGAGAATACAACAATTCATAAGTCGATTCACGAAGGGGCGTAACTGTCTGCTTATTTACAACTTTACACTACTTGGATAATTTTTTTGCAAAATTAGAACCACAGAACATCGAGTATTCACTCGTACTCTATGGTTCAGAACTGTGCGCGGGAATGCAGCAATTATTTCTAATTTCAGCAAGCGAGTGACAATCACTCGATAACGTTACTAATATTTAATCAAAGCGACCGAATTTGTCGTAAGACTGACAATATTATTTTATTTACTTTTAAGGGAAAATAAGTATAAGAAAAAAATTGTACGTGTATGTTTCGTATATAAAATAATATACCTATCTGAAACCAATCAAAGTTAAATACGCAATCGAAATATTACAATTGTAAGGAAAGTCAATCAGTGATGGCATCTGTGTTATTTTTCAAATGTATCACAAAATTCAGGTTGAAGGTGCTTTATTTTTAATACCTACCTCTTTATTTTTAATCATGTATCACTATGGTCAATTTATTACGTCATGTATAGAATACCGTCTTAAATTCCCTCCTATCCTAATTTTTCTACATATTTGTATGTATCTTCAAATAAAATAAAACAGAAGTTTCCCTATTAAAATTATGTTTAACGCTGGCACTTCACTCGGCCTTATTTTTTTACTTAATTGCTTACTTACCAAAAAGCAGAATATTTATTTATTTATTTATTTCCATAACTATTCTGCCATTACAGATATGACTGGCCTATTATTTTCGTGTTGCTTCTCTTTCGTTTTTTACCTGAAAGACAGATTGACAAATATTTAGCAAATATGGCGAAGTGGAGCGCCAGCTTAAAATAGACTGATTAAATAGTTCAAATATCTATGAATGGAATTGTATTTGTAATAAAATGCCATAAAAAAAAACATTATCATAACACAGCATTGAATGAATTAGTGATCGAATTATAAGTTACAAACTATTATTAACGTGAGTTTGCTCTCTAAGAATGACTGTCAAAGGTGGATATTGTTAGTAAAATTAAGTAGGTAAAGTCCTAATTGTTATATAAGTAAATTGTACATACATTGTAATGAATAAAGTGGTTCTTGATGTTTTTGCGTAGTTTCATTACAACTACTACGTAATGAAATAAAAACGGATCACTCACGTATATAAGTCGAGTTTAGCCCGACTGTTTCGGACTAATTCGTAGTCCTTCCTCTGGGAGCGCACGACCCAGCGGGGGCGAGACGCACACAACTACTACGTACTTCTTTATAAAATCGGACCCAGAAACAAGAATACATTTTGTAATACTTTGCAAGTTAAGCGTTGATTAATTCTGCTACTCGTGCCATGCAATAATTACTTTCTGAAATAGGAAATAGTCTGGACCATAAAGTATGAATAGTTCGGACTCCGAACACTAATGGAATGAACTCGAACCCTTACAGAAATTCGTTTCATGAGCTTATAAATACTCAAACATACTACGAATCATCTATTAACAATTCATTAGATGACGTAATAACGTGGCTGCACATGAACAACCTACAAATAAATACTCAAAAAACAAAATTTGTCCAATTTTCTAAAATTCGAGCTTGAACATTAAATCATCACGTTCATTATCAGAATGAAAAAACATATGAGGCGCAAAGCGTAAAGTTCTTGGGTCTCTACATTGATCAAAATTTATCTTGGAAAGATCACGTCGATGCACTATGTGGAAGGTTGCACAAATTGATCTGTGCTCTAAAAATAATAAAAAATACAAGTTCTGTTGATACCGCAATAACAGTCTATCATGCGTATGTATGTTCACTCATCCGCTACGGAATTATAATAAGGGGAAACTCATCAGCGGTCAACAGAGTGTTTATTGCTCAAAAAAAATGCCTAAGAGCAATCTGGGGTCTAAAAAACTATGATTCCTGCCGACCACTCTTCTTGAGACATAAATTGATGACATTGCCTGCTATTTATATTTACGAAATAAGCAAGTTCGTCAAACAGAACACTTCACTTTTCGAATTAAGAGACAACATAAACAAAAGAGCTGAAACCCATCTGCCTCTCAAAATGCCTCGACCAAAACTAAAATTTTATAGACACAACTGTTATTATATGGCGTCAATGATTTATAACTCAATACCACTGCAAATAAGCAGCTTACCTGCTGAACAGTTCTGTAAAGTACTCAAACTATGGTTAACCGAACAATGTTTTTATTCAATCAAAGAATTCCTGTCGAAAAGTACATGTAGATATAACAGATATCAAATACTCCAAACTTTATCAATTAAGTATGTTAGGTTTCTGATCGAGATTTTCTTCTGTTTGGGGTATTTACCCGTAGCCATGTCCTTACTTTAAGTTTGTTACCCTAATAACTTTAGGGCAATAAAAATACCTAGTTAGTTACAAGAATTTCTATCTAGAAATGTGTAAAATTCGCACACCGGTTTCCGGTAGAATATGCTAGATACTAAGCACTATTTATATTCCACCCATTGTAACCATATTCAGCGAATAAACTATCATTCATCATTCATTCATTCATTCCAATTCACTGCCGTTAATTAGCTTCTTTTTGCTGTGTGCCTTCTCGTAATTACCTGCAGTTTTTAATGGACTTCTATCAGGAAATATGCCAAGTTCAGCAAGTTATAAAGGTACCTAAGGTACTTACATAATTTCACTCGTCGGCCCTTTCATATTTCGCCGTTAATTACCTTACCGTGTAGAATACAAAAATGTATGGCAGCACGGCGGCGCTAAAATCGTAAGGTTTTATTTACACGGTAGAAAGCTCCTTACAACATTTCAGTTTCAGATTGAGAGCATTGCTATTTGAAATATTATAGGAGCCATAGTTGCAAATTCAATTTTGATTTCCTTGCCGGAAGCGAATTTGGGCAGGCGTTTGGGTATCGTAATATTTAACAAAAAAAGGGAAAATCCTTAAGCGTTTATAATAGGATTCGGATTCGGGTGAATTCGTGGTTTGAGAGTGTAACTCCTTCTCCAAATCTTGGGCCATGACCATGCCTTGGCGCAACCCCATACTAGCAAAAGAACACTGACCAAGGGTTTTTTTTATGTCACGTCGGTGGTAAACAGGTCATACGGTTCGTCTGGTGTTAAGCGATTACCCAGCCTAGGAACGCTTGCAATTAGCCTGTAATCAGGTTAGGTTAGTGTAGCGTTAGTCTATCTATGCTATTCTTCGTCTATGATTATCTTTCAATCATACGTGTCAACTTATCATAATAATGTACTTACTACAATGCTTACTACGAATTTTAGCAAGAATAAAGCCAAGTTTTGTTTTGGCATCTCTCGTTTAATGTAACTATACAGTTAATGTAACTGATACCAGTTAGGTCAGCTTGCGTCAGCGCCGAATTCCTAAATTAGCCCGAGATTAAAGCTGTCACGTAACATTTAATAATTAAAAACTATGAATTTTCTTACAAGTTAAAAATTATTTTAAAACGCAATCCGCAATCCTCTCGTTGTGGAAGGAGGCCTGTGCCCAGCAGTGGCACTTGAAAAAGGCTAGCGATGATTATTAATATTAATGGACAATTAATTACCTATTTACCTAGCTGATATAATATTTTAAAAAATAAAATCCATGTAAGTAAATACACAAAAAACATTATAATAACGCGATGTAAACTATGGCGTATGGAATGATTTTAAATGACCAGGTATGATATGAAACATTTCACTACCCAGTTAAATATATAATAAAGAGAGCTCAAGGTGTGGTGATAAATATGTAACGGACGACGGACGCTATATTTTCTGGATGATACGTGTAAACAAAAGTAAGTAACGATAATTAAATACGTACCTTTTTAGATTGAAAAAGTGCTTAATCTGATTATTTGAATTTTATCTGAATAAAGCCGGGTTTTCAGTACGTGTATATAATATAATATATGTACCTACCCACAAAGGCAACCTTTTAATTTCTTATTCTACAATTCTTCAATTAAAATACCTTTTTATTCTACAACTCGAACATGGAGTAACGTCGTGAATCAATTCAATAACTTAAAACAAGAAAATAATTGATGACACCAATGCGATCTCATACACAAAAAAAGGCAACAGGCCTCTAGAGGTGTGTGGTTATTATATGAATATAATTTCGTCTTAGCTCTCTAGGTTGGTAACATGGCAACACATCTGCAAACCCTCCGGGGTTGCGGGTGTCTATGGGCAGTGGTGATCACTTACCAGCAGGTGACCTACTTGCTCGTTTGCCTTCCTCGGCGCCGGCGTATAAAATAAAATAATAATAAATAAATAAATACAGTATTTTGTATGAATAACTGGCTCGTAAAGAAGCACTCACTCTGAATGCCGCGACCAAGATTTACCTAACTACCTGTGTGGAAGAAAGTTAGTGTAGGAGCGTGCGTATTATCACACAATGGACATTTTCGACCTCTGCCTGACTCCGCAATGGAATTGGAGCCTAAATGCTTTTGTTTTATTTTCTACTGCTTTCAGTTTAGCCCTTGATAACAAAATAAGACATATAATTAACATGTAATAGAGGGCAATCAAAAATATAATTATTTATAAAGTAGGTAAGTCTAATAATTTTTTATTTAATTATTATTGCTCAGATATTTTTTTCTTATGCCTTCTGGGCTCCCGTACTGTAAATGTGTAATGAAAAATATTAGCAGTCAACTAAAGAAATATAAACAAACGAAGTCATTTTTTTACTTTACTTTATTTACAATTAGTAGGGTAAATCATAACTTTCTTAACAACAGACACGTTTGATGCATAAATTTCCTAATATTACAAGTGGATGTAGGAGTTTATACTACACTTGCTTAGTAAGTGTACAATAAATATGCTTCAAAAGTCCAAGGGTTAAGTTGGTTGCTTAAATATGTATACATGATGAATCTTTTTTCTGAAACCCTTTCGAGCCTCACGTGATTGATGGACGCTCTCAAACTTATCGATATGTAGTGTACTTGTTAACATTAGTAGGTACCTACTTATTAACATTAGTAGCGGTATTTATTAACTTAGTTCATCAATTTCTTCCCACAATGGCATCTTTGATATCACCAGTAATCACTTTACGTAGCACATAACTCGAACGTAACTCGTAACTACTACCTTATAGCCCTACCGCGACGACGTACAACCGGCGGCGTGGCCAGCAAATTCTCTGTTCATTGCACGGTCGAGGCGCTCGGCGTACATCGGTTAGCAAACAACACACGCAATGTAGTGGATCATTGTTTGGACGTCGCTGGTGGCGCGAAGTAACTAATGCCTGGTGACGCGTTCTGCGGCATCATCACTATGATTTGCTGTACACGACAAATTGTCATTTCGCTATTACTGCCAGTAAGCACCCGGCGCGCGACGAAACGACTGTGCTACCGAACAAAAAAAAAATGTGTATCGGTTATTAGAATATTACTGAATAAATACGAAGTTTTTCATTTGCCATAATACATAGGTAAGTGTGATAAATGTCTATGTATTATTTATGTGAGGTCTGTCAGTACAATAAATTGGACACTTCTTGAAATTAATCATATGAGCTGACAGCTGACGGGTATATAACGCCTCATTGACGCTTATAGCCCTGAAGCAGCAGGATGATTAATATGCTACTTATTGTATCAAATTATATGAAATCAAAACATGTTACTCAAAGGCTCATCAATTCTTTCACGTGGTAATCATAATTATTATTCTTTGCTTTAACAAATGATAAGGTAACAGGTGAATAGCCTAGTGATTAGTGACAGTTTGATTCCCGCTATGGGCAGACAGGGCCTGTACTGTGCTTATATGCATACTTTAAGTACGTATTTATATTATAAGAATATAATAGATTACAATAGTACTAAATTGGGATTTGGTAAATTGATTCAATTTTAGCCAGATATTTTTTTACAAGGTTAAAAATAAGATTTTGTGAAAATAACGCAAGAACGATATTTCAAGAGAGAATTAATCAGTTCGCTAGGTATTAGAGGAAACATACTCGTTACTTACCATTCATATCGAATAATATGCCTACCTACAATTCAGGGTATAAGTTAAAAAAAAATATTCCGGCGAATTGAGAACCTCCTCCTTTTTTTGAAGTCGGTTAAAGACCGTTATAATAAAACTAATGTCATTTCCCTGTAAAGTCGTAGTAGAGTCAACTAACAATTTTCAATTAAATATCTACGCCTCCAACATTATTTTCACATCTTTAAATTATTCTACTAAACCATTTTTGTCACTTCATCATTTGTGACTGCGGTCTTTTTTTGTTTTTAAACATTTTCAATTTCTATTTCAAGTGGCGACTTTCATTTCACTATGTTACACACTTTTCTTTCTCTCATCACACTTGCACGTGACAAGGATCATAACATGCAATGCAAACTAACTTGGCTGTTATGCTCTAAATAAAACTGTCGAACCTTTTTCATGTCCAAACACCCAAAGACTGCAATCTACTGCTCCACGCCTACACTGTGCACGGCCCTATATCAGCGTACTTAGCGTGCCAAGGGTTGCGGGCAGGTTCTCCTTAAAGCAAGGAGGTCACTGAAGCTCAAAATTAAAACTTTTACTTGAAATTTTTGTCACTTTTTAATTCGTTTTTTTTATTTGTGAAAGGACTATCGTTTTGGTTTTCTAGAAAAAAATATTATCTCTTTGTAAAACAAACTTCTATAGAGTGTAATTTGAATGTCAAATAGCGAATAAAACTGTTAAATGAAAATCAGCATGTGCCTTTAAAAATTCCAAATTCAACGCCAAGTTTTTCTGTTTTATTTTATTCCTTACAAAAGTAATGAAAAACATTAAGTATGTTTTACTGGAAGTTACGGGAATTACGAACCTCGACTCAGGAAGCACTCAGTCTTTGACTTCTGACATTTACTAGAGCCTCGTTTGTAATTCCTTACTTACAGTCCTTAATACACTATGAACTATTATTTAGTTTCACCTGTCACTAGCTCTGGCTGTCTGTGTCTATGTATTTAATCAAATTGTGCTAGATACGTTTGACCAACTTCTAGATTGACTTTGGTATGCATATGTAAGTTGGATGGCAATACTAAAACTGTTAATAAGAAGCAGAAGAAAAAAAGCAGAGTCTGCAAAACAAGGTTGTTAAAAACTTATTTTTCCAAAAAACTAATATTGAAGCAAAATTAATTTAATCCGTTTTATTTTTTTTCAACTAACACTTAAGGTATTTGGTATTACCATTGCGTTAATCAACCTCATTAATAGTCGCACCTATGACCCCAGCTTTACATAAAACATTCGAGCAGTTCATTACAATGCCAATGCTGTAAACCCATCGGCGCGATGACATTGTATTATTGAAGAGTCTTTTGGTTAAGGTTCGATTACATCGATCGGCGGATAGAATTAATTGCGTAAAGCAGGTAACAGTTCACAAAATAATAAACAGAAACTCATATGAGTGAAATTTAAATTGTGATACAAATTTGTCGTAATGTGATTCAGTACCGTTAATACTTAGCAACATTAAACTATTTTTCATTTATTTTATTCTGTTTTGAAGTTTGTGTTCTTGTAAATATGAAATTTATCAAATGATATGGTCAAATTACTACAGGCAATCCAAAATTTAAAGTGTTATACAGAATAAGAAGGATATAAGTGTTTGTATCAGGCGTTACTTTGCGGATGTCCATATTCATAATTATTCATTAACTAAAACTAAAAATAATTAAATTGCTCACCTGCCCCCCGACTACGAAGTGCAAAATTCGAACTTCTTATCGTACCGTACCTCTCAAGCTAATATTATTTAACACGAAAGTGAGTGGGACGATACGATACGAACTTCGATTTTCGAATTTCGTAGTTTGGGGGCTGCAACCAAAGCCAAAGTCGTGGGTGAGCATGGTAGGTACTTCTTTGTTTCCAACATTCTTTAAAAAATGTACTTCTTTTCCTGCACATGTAGCACGGCGCGCCATTTTGTCGCATGTTGCGCAGTGCATTCCTTTTATAGTGATGGAATCAGTGAAGAACGCACTGAGCGACAAGCGACAAAATGGCTCGTGCTAGCCCCCCTGGATCTTATGGAAAAATTACAATTAGCATTGGTCTCAAAAAAACAATGTCTCTATTTTGATATTTTTTATTCATAAAACAGGCGAATTTAAGACATCAGTTTAAAGGATTTTGGTTTTAGTTGAGATTTAAATTTTTTTCCTATTTTTAAGTTACCGGAAAATTATAGCTAACCAAAGCTACGTTGGCTTTAAACACTACGTTTATCTTTGTCCGTCACAATTATTTTAAAAAACGTAGTGTCTCATCTGTCACCTGTCAGTGTTAGGGTTAGGCGGACGGCTTTTTTTTCTTATTGCAAAGGATTTCAAAGTGAATGCTTCGCTGAAGGTCAAACAAAGGTCAAACTTTATTTTGCAAATATACACACGATCTTTTAGTATTTTTTTACTAAAATGTTATAAAATGATTCAATAAACCTAGTCCTCTAAATGGTTTTGGAATTAGGCCACATTGTAAAAAAGTGATCAATGCCAAATGCCTCAGCCCTCGGTTTTGCGCCCATATTAGAAACAGAACGATACGAATCTTATTATGTGCATGTTCTTTTGAGTGAATTTGACAATTTGTCTCAAGCACCATTCCGTTACAGTATCACAGCATCCATCAAGTCGGCAACAATGGTTCTATTCATGTTCCGAACATACATTGCCTTTACCTAATAAATGGTGCGATATCATGAGAGGGCAATGTCCGCGGTAACAAGAAGACAAAGACATTTTGTATCGGCATGGGAAAACGATAAGTTTCCACGCAGTATTTCATACAGTTTTATGTATAGCCACTACTTGTGCTAAATATGGTAAGCAAGGTTGTGTACCTTAGAGCATTTACTCGTGTGAAATTGACAGTTGCTGTGGGCCGATTTTAATAATTTACTTAGTTACAAAGCAGGTATCGTCGCGGGAGGTGAAATTAGGAGGGTGAATTATTGAAAAAAAAAATACCGGTATTGTATTCTTTATTCTACACACAACTTGTAAATTAATTTTCTTGGATGTTTAAGTTTTTGGTGACTTTGAAATTACAGTGCCTCAGGCTAGTAACACTCTTAACGAACAATTCTGCGTATTTCATAACAATTCCCTCAAATTGGTAGAAATACCGGGAATACATCGAGTGTGGCGTCTTTTGTCACGTTTTCCATTGGTCTACGGTAGACTCGATTCAAACCGGTCCCGGATCATAAGACGTAAAAAAAAGAATCATTGGTTATTTTTTTCGAAAGACGACGATGTATTTCGTGAAAAGAAACTGCGTCTTGACGCGTAATCGAGACTGCTATTTTATTTATTTCACAGCTATGTCTATGATCACGAGACGTTCAGAAAGTGTTTTCTTAGTTTCCAGTATAAGTTATGGTGGAAATCAGCAGTGCGGATGGCGAGCCTGCGCCTGCGCCTGCGCCCTCGCTGAGCCGGGCTCGCGAGGCCAACTGGCCCGCAGTACTCTTCTTCATCCACATTCATCTGCTGTCACTCTATGGACTATGGTTGCTCTTCTTCGAAGTAAAGCTGCAGACGATACTTTTCTGTAAGTTACACGCTCAGTCTATCCAAATAATGCGCAATACGTTTGGCGCGATCGAGCAATTTAGCACGAAGCCTCATCGCAATGTCACTTCATGCGCCCCTTTGTATATATATAAAGGACCCCAGTTTACATACATTGTCATTGAGATAAGTCTCCATTGTGAGATTGTACAGAGAACATAACAGGTGGTCTTATCTGCACCGAAAATAAGGTGCCCAATAACCAGCGTCTTAACAACTTGTTAATAAACCTAGCGGTTAGCCTAAGTAGCGGAGTATTCACAATCACCAGTTAGATAATAGTACTTACCGTTACTTTCGGAGTAAAAATTAAAACTATACAAAATTAGAAATGGTAATTTGAATAACCATGAAACCCACAGTCAATAAATGCCGTGTCATACCGCGATGGCATCAATTAGCAACAGGCTTCCATACCTTCACGAAGGCTGGCTCCCACCAATTTTGCGGCTAGGCATTGCTGTTATTGCAGTGTTTGTGGTAGAAAATTAAGATTGCAACATTTGCAACCCAATTTACTAGTCAATTAAGTATCTTATTTTCGAGTACAGTAAAGCAAGGTACCACAAAACTCATATCAACAGAAAATGCTCCCTTAAGGCCTACAAAATAATCTGTTTCTGATTAGAATGTGCTGCTTTAAATTACTCTGCTTTAAAAGTGTGTGTACATATTCTGTGTCTATTATCGACAGTTTCACTGCTCGAACTGCCCATAAAATTCGCATAATTCTTCGTATTATTCACTACTTCTAGTAATGTAATCACTATAATACCTACCATCGGGATTATTCCATGTGTGTATATGGAAATAAGCCAACCACTTCAATGCACATGTTGCTCATTTTTATTCAAGTTACTCTATTTTACGTTGCGGAGAATAATTTACTCCAAACGTACAACGAAATTTATTTGAGTAGATTTCTTTGTAAATAGACGTATTATTCTAATGATATTAGCCTATACTATTAGCTTAATAGATAGTATGGACTTCCAATCATTTTAATGGAACGGCCGCATCCGAAAGAGATTATGAAAATGCCAACATTTGATAACTAGATAAACGAATTAAGTAAAAGAAAAGTTATTCATACTAATATTGGAGCGAGCGCTGTATTCCTCTCTCAAAACTCCATCAATTTAGTCTAGTTCCCTAACTGCACTACTGATTCATAGTATTTGTACTGTATTTGTGCTAACTGTCATAAAGCACTCCACTCCACACATAAAGTTTGTGTGTTCAGAAATTCTCTTAGGCTTTTGAAAGTTTTCGATTAACAAGTAATGCATCCAGTCATTGTTGTCCAATCCATGAACTCTACATTTTAGAAAATAGATAAAAGTGGTTATTTTTAACCGACCTCAAAGAAAGAAGAGGTTCATTCAACTGTATGGTTTTTTGTAGGTATGCTTGTTACGTGATTACTCCGCCAATTATATGAGTTTATTATTCTGATGATTCTTTTTTTTGATTGAAAACGTGGTTCTATGGTGGTCTCATATAAATTGTATTAAAATATTTAAAATCGGTTCTGTATTTTTTTTAATAAAATTGTGAAATAATTTAATGTTGCTAGCTCAAAACACTGTCATTTATAAACCTGTTTTTATTATTTGTAAGGGTATAATGTAAAAAAAATGTTGTTTCTTATGAACTGAAGTCTAAATTACATGAGTGAGTTGCACTTGTAACATTTAAACATAATACTTCCAAGGTGTTCTATTTAACCGATTATGAAATCGGTTCTACAATTTAATTTGATTTTCAAGACGAACCGAGCGAACCTACCTTTTCTCGAAGCGTTTCGTCGTTTTAACCCTCATAACATAGCGGGGGTTATCTAGGCTTCGTTTGTGTGACAATTAATTAATTTATAATTGCGTACAAACGAACTATACCCTGAAACAATAGACTCTTTTTGGGGAGTTGTGAAAAAATATTCTATATTTGACAGGGACAACGATAAAAAAAGTAATTACATTAGTTTGTACGCGGTTTGTACAGGAATGTTGGCATAGCCGAGAGATACCAATTAACAAAGAACAAATAAATTTGCCCAGTCACTGTGTAGTGTATACAGAGCGGTTTTTTAATTACAATGTCATATGTACGACTTGTATTTCAGTTTTTATCGTTTTTGACTGATATTTTTGACTGTATAAGTAAGTAGGTATTTGAAACATTACACGGGGCGGATTACACTAAATATCCAAACACCTTAAAATTATTTATTATATTTGTACGCCAATATCATAATAATATTGATAGTGTACCTAATCCGCCCCCTTCGGAGAGAGAGCGGGGCAAGTTGTCATGGATTGAACGAGGATTGGCAACTTGAGTGTGTTCCCTTCACGAGTCTTTACTATTTCTTTCTGTGGAATGTAGTCGAGAATTTATTTTGTACCTATTTAATAAGATAATATGTTTGAGCAGTGATCTTCCTGACTTCGTTTGGTATCCTGGGAGTCACGACGGGAGCACACAGGCTGTGGGCACACCGCACATATAAAGCCAGCACTGGTCTGCGGATCGCGCTCATGCTATTTCAAACCTTGGTTGGACAGGTAAATGCAGTCGAAAACATAAATTCCTAACCCACCATGGAACTTTTCCACAGTAAACGCCATAATCACATCGTGTTGCTTAACAAGGAAAATCATAGTGACGTTTACTACGAAAATGCTCTAGGTTGAGGAAATAATGATTTCGATTTAATAAACGAACGAAAAAGGAAATCCTGACCGCCGTCGAATTCTGTCCCGCCTAAGTGAAGATCGGATTAATTACTACTAAGCATTTAATTAACAATTCTGCCCTGGTTCCTTGTAACGCAAAATTGATTCGTGTTTTATTAAATTCTTATTTCAATTAAAAATCTATGAGACAAATTGATACTCGTCCAACTCTTTGATTCCGATGCAATCAAAAACCTTTTAATAAAGGCTGGTTATTTATACCATTTCATACCACACTAGATAACAAATAAGAGCAGACTTTACGTCACTAATGTGAATGTACAACAGTTAATCACTATTTCTTAGATACGTACCTTGCCGATGGCAGTAGAACCAACCAACCACCATCAGACTAATAGAACCAATATTCGTTCATATACTTAAGAAGTTTTCTGTTACTTAAAGGAAATTAAATACTTTTATTACAGAAATGGCTTCGATACAGGTAGTGATACACGAAATTACAATTACAATATTGATTAGCATAAGCACAAACTACGACTATCAAAATATTAAAAAAAAGTTAAGTAGGTACATATGAAATTCTCACTTGTATTGTCACCTAACTTACATATCCATACCAAATTTCAAGTCAATCCGACCATTGAAAGTGGGTCAAAAACTTGGAACGTTTGACCCACACACGTTATATACTCGTACTAACACGGTAAGTTAAATAAAAGCTTGTAAAATAGAAGTACCTATCTGTACCTACATGGACCAGATAAAGAAGGCCGGTGTCGTGTCGTATCAGGAGGTCAAGGAACTGGCTCATAGGAGAGATGATTGGAAGAAACTCTACCGACAAGAGTGTAACTCTTTAAGTTTGATGATGATCTGTAGTTCTTTACGAGTAATACTAAGCCACGAGATGTAAGTTTGTGATGATTGCTATTATTCTCCAGGGATCAATATACGAGTGGGTGCAGTACCACAGGCTGCATCACGCCACGTTTGAGACTGATGACGACCCCTACGATTATAGAAAAGGGTTTTTGTATGCCCACGTACTGAGTCGGCTGCGCAAGCTAAGTCCCCAGCAAGAAAAAATTAAGGATTCCATTGACATGTCAGATTTAAACGACGATGCTGTTGTCATGTTCCAGGAAAAGTAAGTACTTATATGATGCAGTTTAGAGTCATCATTGAAACGTGGATTTCTGAACTACTTATACCTAATTAAATACAGCGCTTATCTGCTCAGAGAATCTTCACAGGAAAGCCTGTAGGTATCAGACTTTACTAAAACTTTGTGGGCGTTTCTTCCAAGAATGCTTTATAACGTATGAGTACGAGTACCTATAGTGTTAAAATAACACTGACTCATACATAATTGTCCAACCTGGGTTGTAAAGCAGTAGTTTTTCAACCACAATATACCCAACAGTGAAAAGGTCATAAACTCAAATAGATTACTGTCCAACCTAAAAACGTGCTTAAATTTTGATTAATAGGCAAGCCAAAACATAATACGTTACTTAAACCAGAAACAATTCCAAGAAATGCAGGGATGCCATAGAAGTTAAAAGAAATACTAAGTATTCAAAGTTTTGTCCCACGCAAGAAGAATGCGGAAAACGAGTGAAGTTCTTGTTGACAAGAAACAACCGTAAGACTTAATCATAGTGAAATAAACGGATCACTCTAAGTCGAGATTAGCCTGATATGGTTCGGACTAAACCGTGGTCCTTGATATGGTCCGTGGACCTCGCTGCCGCTGAGTTGTGCGCTCCCAGAGGAAGGACGAGGGTGAGTGATCCGTTTATATCACTACGAGTGAAGTTCTTGAACATTGTCAAACTTAGATAAAGGAGAATCTAAACTGACGTATAGTCAGCAGCTAGTAGCTATAAGCAACCGATGATCAAAGCCCGGCTCTATTGTTATAGACATAAGAGCTTGTGTACATCATTGTGACCGCGTCGGTTGCTTGGCTACTTCTGCTGCTGACTGTACAAACGGCACATACTGCGGTATAGAGGCTTATTGAATACTAGCTTATGCCCCGCGGCTTTGCACCCGTGAAGCATTTCAAAATGGGTTAGTTTCCTATCCCGTACGAATTTCGAAAAATCCCTTCTTAGTGCACCTCTAGGATACATAAGGTATATGTTTGCCAAATTTCAAGTCTCTAGATCCGGTGGTTTGGGCTGTGCGTTGTCTGTCAGTCAGTCAGTCACGGTACTGTTTCATAGGTATAGATAGATTACCCTGTCATTTGTTACAATGGTCGCGAACAGTCGTTCGGAGTTGTAAGAATACAAGCAAGTCATAATGCATACTAGCAACAGGTACAAGTAGTTGCAAAAAATATGCATAAAATACAGTATGCAGTATTTTGCCATTTGACATTTTTTATCACATTGTCACTTCGATAATTTGGAAATTAAACAAAATACAAGAAAAAGTTGTACCTACCATATCAACATTGTGTTATCGATAACACTGCTACCATCTGCAGCTATCTTGCAGTAGCAAATCAATTTCATTATTGACTCACTGCCGTATTAATTTGAGCTAAGCGGAAATTGTTCCTAATATCCGGATACCGGTAGTGCAGAATTACAAGTAGGTAGGTATATTACGGAGTATAATGACGTTTTATTACTGCTTATGAACTCCCAATTCATCGTTCATAAGATGATAATGTAGGTACGTAGGTACCTACATGTATAATATCCCGCACCAATATTATACAGGATGGAAAGTTGAGATGGGGCAGTAAGGGCAGCTGCTAGATCCCTAGCTGCTACGCGAAAATGCTCTTAGGAGACCTTTGCTAACTTTTTAAGTCATTGACATACACAGATTTTTGATAAAATGTACAGTCAGCGAGAAAATCGTCAGGTTCGACTTTTCTTTTTTTTAATGCCAATCGGTCCCATTTCTATCAAGGATTAAAATACTCTTTGAGACCAACTGAGGTTAGAGTACTAGAATACCCACAAATCAAAGAAAACTTTTTCCATACATTTTGTAGGGTAATTAATTACAATATGAAATTTTCTTTAGCATAAAAATGATTAAATTATTAGGATATTAGAAATGAGAATAATCGGTATCATTGTAAAAAAACAACTAGTCTGTGCGGAAAGAGAACTCTAAAAACGAACACGTTGCTACACAGATAACGCTGGCCGTCATGGATGAAACAGGTTAATACCCTATACGAACTGTATGGAAAAAGTTTTCTTTGATTTGTGGGTGTTTTAGTACTCAAACCTCAGTTGGTCTCAAAGAGTATTTTAATCCTTGATAGAAATGGGACCGATTGGCATTTTAAAAAATCTGACGATTTTCTCACTGACTGTACATTTTATCAAAAATGAATGTCGATTGTCATCACTTAAAAAGTTAGTAAAGGTCTCCTAAGAGCATTTTCGCGTAGCAGCAAGGGATATAGTAGCTGCCCTTACTGCCCCATCTCAACTTTCCACCCTGTATACAATACCTAGGTCACATGACTATAGTGCAAGTCCGCTTAACATTTAACTTTTAGAGGTTTGAACACAACTATGTCAAAACAACTCTTAAATTATTAACTACATGAAACATCCAAATGAGATAAAGCACTTTAATTATAAAAATACAAAACCAACTATCATCATCATCATGTCAGCCGAAAGACGTCCAATGCTGGACATAGGCATCCCCTAAGGCTCTGCACTCAGACCGGTCTTGTGCTTTCCGTATCCACCGCGGTCCCGCGATCTTTACAAGGCCGTCGCTCCATCTTGTTGGATACCTATCGCCTACCGACAGCTCGTCTCCATGACACCATCGCCCATCAGCTCTGCGAACTATGTGCCCCACCCACTGCCACTTATGTTTCGCAAAATTCTCAGTTTGTGATTGTCTGTTGCGAGTATATAAACCAACTAAGCGTATACCTACTTGCAACTGACATTCACAAACAAAACAATAGCTCAAAATACATAAATCACTATAAAATTGTATCAAAAGGTACAGAGTTTGCAAACAGTCGTCACTGAGGCAAATTTTATTCTAAAAGCCTTTTCCCTCGCTTGTTACAACATGAAATTGAAAAGGCTTTGTTACACGTAAACCGCTTTGGAGCGACGGAAATAACATAAGAGTCCCTGTAATGTAAACAAAATGTATGGATAAGATCGCGTTTAATAACATGCGATCGTAAATCTTCCCTCATCTTTCCAGCTCCAAATGCATAAGTTATTAATGTACACTGAGACGACACAACGTAATTTACAACTTTTGGTAGGTATATCGACAGGCGGCGTAATAGCTGCGTAACGTGTAAGTTGTTCACAACATGAAGAAGAGTTTTCCGAGTCCACCCCAAGTGAGATATATAAAATCATATATCAGCTCTCAGAAAGGGTAGATGAGGTGCCGGTATTTATAAAAGAATTGGTCAACACTTGGTCGAGTTTACTAGTAACTAAAGGGCAGATTCTGATAGCTTATACTTATCTGCCTCAGCAAATAAGCATCACAAACTTCAACAAAAAACGACGTTACTGTTTCGGAAGTCATATTTTATTTGTATGTTCTATGTTTTAATATTAGTATTTTAACCGACTTCAAAAAAGGAGGAGGTTTTACGTTCCACAGGATGTACGTTTTTTTTATATAGAATGAAGTATTATCATTTAAGGTAGAACTCAGTCTCTGTACTATACAGGATGTCCCAAGTACGCAACACGAAAGGAAAGTACCTTAAATATTGTAGATACGATATTTTGCTCTATGGAGAAATTGCTTTATTTTTAAAATAAAATAATACTGCATTCAAAGTTTACAAATTATTATAATGATCATTGTCAGTGAGAGACATTATGATAACATGAATGTATATAAAATTTCACGGTGTTCTCTTATTTTAAGATATTATGTTACAAAAGAAAAAAAAAATTTTTACTGTTTTAATTGGCATCACAAAAATACTGGTTTTTTTTTTCACGTTTGGTCGATTCGATTCCCAGGTGAGGCAAGCATTTTTTTAATTTTTGAATTTAGTATTACTTACCTTTAAAGATAGATAAAGTGCAAAATATCGTATCTACGATATTTAAGGTGTTTCCCCTCCATGTGGCATAGCCGTGAGACGTATATACAGGATATATCGAACATAGCAATCCCCTTTAATAGAATTTTTAACTTACAATTCAATGAGCATTCTTGGACCCAGGCTTCCCTTCCTATCAGATATGGTGGGCTAGGTATCCGCAAAATTTCTAATGTTGCTTTACCAGCGTTCCTGTCATCTGTCCACAGCACGTCCACCCTCGTAGGTAAAATCCTAAAGGATTGTCCTTCAAACTACGAGACGACGGGTTTGGTCGATGCTAGGAATGCTTGGCTTATGGCTTGTCCGGGTGAAAATCCTCCCGCTTATCCAAATTTCCAACGGAGCTGGGATGACACACTATCCAAATTAACTTATTCTAATATTCTCAGTTCCAGTTCAGGCCCAGACCGCGCAAGGCTTTTGGCTGTGGCAAGAAAGGAATCCGGTGACTGGCTTCATGCTTATCCTTCCGTTAACACCGGAACCTTTCTTGAGCCTGAAACACTGAGAATTGCAGTCGGGCTAAGACTGGGTGTTGCGCTGTGTTCACCACACCGTTGCCTCTGTGGCACCAATGTGGACGAAACGGGACACCATGGTCTTTCCTGTCAAAAGAGCGCCGGCCGTTTCTCCCGTCATGCCGCGCTCAAAGACATAATCCGCTGGGCTCTTGCCTCTGCAAACGTGCCGGCCATTTTGGAGCCAAGCGGCATTGCCCGCGACGATGGCAAAAGGCCGGACGTTATGTCTCTGATTCCCTGGAGAATGGGTAGGGTTCTGGTTTGGGATGCAACCTGTGTCGATACAGTAGCACCCTCACATCTCCAGGGAACCACACAAAAAGCTGGTGCAGCGGCAGAAACGGCCGAAAATAGAAAAAAATCTAAGTATAGGTCGCGCGGCGAATTAAGAGCGCTCGTCAAAAGTGGAAGGGGGATGCGCAGAAGTCAATTCTTAGGTCTGTTTGGTTGCGCAGAGGGGTGAGGGGAGGGTGCGCGCTGGCGCCGACACGTTATTGGTAGATCAAGTCGTTCTTCCCCTCCCTCGCTTCGTTCACGCGTCACGTGTCTCTTGAGTACTGTTGCGCACGGATTATTTTACTGTATTAGTAGTAAGTATGTTATGATGTCGTAGTTAGTGAAAATAATGCCCAAATATAAAGTTTGAACATGGCAAGCCAGAAAAATGGTTTACGACGTGAATTGTTATGTTAAAAAGGAAACTAATTAAATCATGGGTAATTAAAAGCACGTAAAAAATACTACTAAGATTCTGAATAAACATACTAGCAAAATAAGTCACAAGCGAAAACGAGTGTATTATATGTTAGGTGACTAAAGGTACAAAAAAATGCGAAATAAGAAAAATATATTTCAAAGAAATACACTCAGAACTTAACAATTTTGTGCGCAATTGTACAGATGCGCCAAATTGTCCCCACCAGTTTCGCCGAGCGATCTTAATCCATCGCGCGGCCTATATCAATCTCTCGGTCCGAATTATAATTTTGTTCCTGTCGGCTTTGAAACTTTGGGTCCATGGGGTCCCAGCGCTTACAAGCTTATTTCTGAGGTACAAAAGCGCTTAGTTGATGCAACTTGTGACCAAAGGGCTGGCAGTTTTCTCTCTCAAAGAATCAGCATCGCTATTCAGCGAGGCAACGCTGCCAGCCCTTTGGGCACTATGCCACGGGGGCCTTATTTAGATTTAATTTAGTTTTAAGTTGTAGTTTATTTAGTTTAAGCTTAGATTTAATGTCATTGTAAATTGCTTTTATTATGTAAATAAAGTATTTCTTTAATAGAATTACTTATCATTATCAGTCAAAACTGTCTGTGTATAAAAAAAACCGCCATCTTGGAATCAAGAAATAATATCGAATTCAAGCTCACCGGATTCAAATTACTTACACGAAATCGTTGCCCATATCAAACTGTCATCCGCCATTTTGGATCTAAAAAATAACAACAAAATCAAATGAGCCATGAGATTGACTGTGAACTTCATGTTTGAATTTTGAATGTTAATGAAAGCGTTTCCGAGCTAGTGATGTGAAAAGAATATTTAAGCTCTAGTTCTTATTGTATTACCACAACCGAGACGTTTAATGAGTTAGCAATTCAGTGAAACCCCGACAATATGCTTCTAAGTACTTAGGTAGAATAGTTTTGTGCGTAAAATCTATAAAAACATAGCCAGTAGCCTAGTTCCCTTTTATAACTCACCTGTGTGTTATAAATAAGAAAATAATTCAGCATTCGATACAGTTTTTATTTTACACAAAAATGTAGAGCCTTTTTTAAGATTGATCACAATTATTTTTTCACATGCGCGTTTTCATTGTTTACTTGATTTCATTAAAACAAGCGCAACACATAGTACCTAACGCAAATACAATGTATTTACTGCTCTAGAGGGATAAATTACTACTCCCTTCCCAAGTGCAATAACCTAAAAATACTTCGTTGCAACTTGCGAGCACATTGACATTACCCTTGTTTACGTTTATAGATTCTACTGGTTGCTGTACGGGGTGCTATTTCTTCTGCTCCCACTGAACGCACCGTTGGAGTACTGGGACGACTCTGTGTTAAGTTCCATATTCGTCATCGGCTTCCTGCGTTACGGCGCCGTGCTGCATGCGGCGTGGCTTGTTGAGAGCGCCATCTGCGTGTGGGGTCTGAGGCCGGGTGAAAAGTAAGTCATTCCTGCACGACATGGTCTTATAACAAAATTGTTATGCGTGGTTCATTTGATGTACCTACCAATAATTATTTCACTACAATCGATTCTTATAGAGGGGTATTGATAGAGTTACCTACAAATAGTAGATGAAGTAACGTCGTTAGTTTTTCTTTTATCTCGAACTTTTAAATATTTAAAAAAATGTTATACTTACAGCTAAAATATTTCTTAAAAGTATATAGAAACACTTTAACGAAAAATGTAGCCAAATTTCAATAACACTGGTGCGGCCAGTTGGTATGGCATGGAAGACGGACTTACCTAAACTGAGCCGCCAACCTCGCTGATCAGCCACGGGTTTATTTAATGGGCGATGCGGTGCGGTTCACGTCGGAATTTGCGGCGACTGTGCTTATCGAAGCAAATTAAAGCGAAAGCGAAGCGATATAGTTTGTCGCAAGAAAAAACACAAAACTGAACTGACACAACGATTGTTAGTCGCGTCGCGATTGTATGTTTTTTGCTGCTTTCGCATGCGCCCGGGCCGCGTAGCATCATGGGTTTTGGCCAGCTAAGGCTGGGCTTGCCCACCTCCTTGCCACATTGCAGCACGGCGCAACCAAACACCTTGCTAGCGTTCCCTCAGAAACGAGTAAAGACAAAAAATAACGCTAAATTTAAATAGCCTTGTAATTATTTGATTGAACAGCGTTTTACTACACGCGTTACTTTGCGGAGGTCCATATTCATGAACTGAAAACAATCAATTTGCTCACCAAATTCAAATGTCATCAAATTGGTTGAGCACATTAATTGTTTTCGTTCGTAGCCATGTAATTGCTACATTTACGCCGCTACGAAACTCTGTCCTCAGTTTTATGTCATCCATTATTTCTTTTGTGAGAGAGTAAGTAAATACAAATAACTTATTCATTATGTATTTCCAGGTACCCGTGGGATTCCAATTCAGTGTTCGTATTGTCGAGGACTTTCTGGCCTCATTACCACTACCTCATTCCGAACGACTACAAGTCTGGGGAATACGGCACATACGGTAAGTTACCTGTTATTATAAAGGTACCTAAGCTTGCGTAAGTAACACTTGATATTAACCGTATAGAGGCGTAAAAATTCCCAAGCAAATGAAGGCTAACTTCTAAAGTGACGTATGTTGCGTGACAGGGCTTTTACTCACACGTCCACACAGCTTAGACATAGTAAAAAAACCTTTCCCACGGGCCAGGCAAAAATCAATCTTGTCATAACAATGTCATAAACATTTTGACAGGGGAAAGCTTTTCTCACTTTGACTATAGGTACATTGCTACGAAGGAAGCAGCACCATAATATTGTAATATTATTAGCACCGTTGGGCACCATTCATACCATACTTCGACTACTTAACTAGTAGGTAGTAGTATATTTCATTAAACTTTAAAGAGCGGCTTGTCGCACTCAGATTTCAAAATGAAAAGAGTTTTATGGGAAATATTTGGATGAGCAACTTGATTAGGTATTTGAATTCCACGCGCTCCGTAGCGCCCGCGGCTTGTGGGTATATTAAACATAAGGGTAGCATTTAATACAACATAACATCGTTTCGAATATTTGAATATAGGAGAGGAGTGTAATATTATAATATAATAACTTCCACTGCCTTGTTCAATACCCACTGATATTTGACCAGTAGGTGTATTATTAATTTAATTAAAAACCCCCGACATAAAAAAACCTCCAAAAAACTTTAACAACAAGAATTTGTAACGTTTTTTATAGGTTTTTGAATTAATTTTTTATCACTTTTTACAAATCAAAGATGGATTCTTGTTCCAAAACTTATGTATACTGATGACATCAACGGTCTCTCTCTCTCTCTCTCTATCTCTCTCTCTCTCTCTCTCTCTCTCTCTCTCTCTCTCTCTCAATCGCCGAATACGTCTAGGGCAGTTTATATTTTTCTCCCAAAATTATGTAATCTATGTTAACATAACAAAATACAAATCACAAAAAGCGAAACTACGTAGCCGCGAGAAGAAAGAACTTGAATATCATTGTTACATGTAAATATAGTTCTACAGTGTTCTAATTATTCAAATTGTAATGCTATTGCAGACTGCGGATGTTCATCGGCTTTCATTCGCATTTGGGCCGCGCTTGGGTTAGCCACAGACCTACATACCGTGGAGCAAGCAACCATTCAGAAGGCGCTCGTTGACGCCGCAACATCTAAACGACCGCTCAAGGCTTGCATATCGGAAGCGGCGGAGAAACAAGTGCTTGCGGAAGACCATTTCCTTAAAAGGGAGTAGGCGTTAATTAACTGCTGGGTACAATACCAATAATGGATAGAATGGAGTGCATACAGGTACTTTATTAAATTCACACTAGGGAACTGCCGCATTTACATGCGTCTGTTAAGATTAAAATAGTCTATTTTTGTCGATTTACCTTGCAAAATTAAAGAATGTTACTGTTTTATAAGTAAGTAGGTAGGTATATGTCTATCGAACGTTAATCTTCCTATCATCTTCGCATACATTCCTTGTCAAACGTGAATGCAGCAGTATGCAATCAATTTATAGTAATTTAGCAATGGCCCAAAAAAATTTTTTCAATCTGGTTTTAATTTGTATTTTTGCTTTCCTATATAGAGAACATTTACTTAACTTACTTACTTTTTAGTTTTTTAATAAATAATTTAAAAATCTAAGGTTGTGTTTTTTTTACTTAAGTCTTGTACCGTATAAAAAAAATGCGCATGCGCCACACATGCAATTATAAAACGACTAGCTTTTACCCGCGGCTTCGCTCGCGTGAACCATAAGCATTTCAAAGATGCAAGCAATCAAGCAAGCAAGCAAGCGTGTAAGCGAACGTGCAAGCGAACCTTGTCACAGGCCGTTTTCAGGGGAAACAGTCTGTTTTAGGTAGCCTACCTAGGGTTTTTGTGAAGGAAACAGATTGCAAGTTTAATACATTTATTTATACAAAAATCGATAGGCTAATTGACAAGTAAAATAGAGAATCTCAGGGGATGGTTCGATTACACGCTAATGTGGCCTACACTTCCCTCGGGTGTCTGGATCCTCCGGCGACGACGAAAATAGGGCGCAGGCGTCGTAGAGCAATCAGGAGTGACCAGGGGGCTCGTGTGATGTCTTGGTGTAGAGATGGTGTGAAGGGGACCGTAGAGTGCCAACGGCTAGCCTCTGAGTAGGCTGCGAGAGGTCGGCAGGGGTCCGTTAGGAACCAGTAGTGGGTGGAGAGATTTCCCACGGGTAGCGTAGTTGCCCTGTAAATAACCTGGTGTGAGCCAAACGTCCATGGTATGCTCGCACTGCCATATTCCGCTCTCCAGTCCGACCATTCCCGAGGGAGTGGGAACCAGATTAGCAGTGCATGGCAATACGGAGGGTCATACGGATTTACAATTTAGCTAGAGTCAGAGAGTAAGCTTTTACAGGTTTCTAGTGAGAGTGGATAACAGATTTACACAAAGTGACCGTTGGAACTTTAAATTCGAACCGTTCTAGGAAGCCATTAGGTTTTAAAATAAGCACTACGTCTGTAACAGTAGAGCAGTGAAATAGGGACGGATTAAATTATAATTAACTGTCCGGAGCGCTATAAAGGTACAGTAATGCTTCGGACAGAGTAACAGAGTGGAAACCTGTAGAATTAAAATAAATTACAATAAAAGACACAAGTAGTGTAACACAATGATAAAGTACAGAAACGATCAGTATTCTTACCAAGTTCTGGGCTGGCTGGTTCCACTCAGGAGGTGTAGAGAAATGTACGGTCTCCCGGCCGTACAGGTGGTTTTATGGTTGAGTAGAACCGGATACGGATAACCAAAAGATTTTGAATTGGGCGACGCCCATGGGCGTGTCCGTGTTTCTCATTTTGAATACCAACGTATTATTTCTGTGTAGCGTGTAATGTAGTTTTTATGTGTTTTATGTTGGCTAAGTATTATAATGGCTAATTAATTTACAACCGATGCAATTTTTAATTAGATTTAAATTAATATTATTCGCCTAAGTGCGGAAAAGCGCCATCTAGCGGATTATGGCGGAACTTTTAATGTCCAAGAGCTTGCGTATTGTGACAACCTGCAAGCTTGCAAGCAGTCAAAAATCCTAACCCTCACTTGCATGTACGAGCGCAATGTCTGTATCTTTGTAAAAGCATATCCGGACTATTTTAAAGCTCGTCAGGGCGCTAGCAGTAACAGGACAAGATCGCAGTACAGAAATCTTTTGCTTCAACCACTCTGCCGGTCGGACATTTATAAAAGGAATGCCTTTAACATGTGCATTAAAGTGTACAATGCCCTGCCAGAAGATATAAAAGTACTACAGGACACCCAATTTAGATCTACGCTGAATAAATGGCTCCTTAATAACTGTTTTTACACGATTGGTGAATATTTTGATCGTATCTAATGGTACTTAGTTCACAGTATATTTAATGCCAATTAGTTACTAATTAAAATATGTATTTGCTATTGACTTTAATGTAAAACTAATATGTATACATAAGTGACATCTTGCTATTATTTGAAATTTGTTGTTATTCTTGACATTGTAATTAAATATTGATATAGCCAAAATGTAATGTTAATTATAATATATTTACCATTCTTCAATATTGTACACCATGTTCATGGTAGATTACGGTCATGTTCTGTAATAATCGTCGTTCAACCTTCTACCCTAACTGTACCCGTTTTCATGCAATAAACAAATTATTATTATTATTATAAGCAATATTGCAAGCAAGCATGCAGGCAAGCATGCAGGCATTGCATGGTTGCAAGCATGCAAGCAAGCATGCAAGCAGGAATGCAAGCATGCAAGCAAGTAAGCATGCAAGCAAGCAAGCATGCAAACAAGTAAGCATGCAGGCAAGCAAGTATGCAAGCAAGCAAGCAAGCATGCAAGCATCCAACCAGCATGCAACCAATCATGCATGCAAGGCCTGAAGAATGCAAGCAAGCAAGCAAATAATTATCTAAGCAAGTATGCAATCACGTGAACTTCAATACGACCACACACAGCTACATACTGTGCCTTCCGTCTAATCGAGCAAAATCTGTTATTTAGCTGTCCCACAGGAACTACTTAAGGAATTGGGATAAAAGTTTCCCCATGTATATTAATAGGAAATATTAAGTAGGAAATCACAGGAACTACTTCAGGAATCGGGATAAAAGGTAGCCTATGTCCTTCTCCGGGTCAAAGGCTATGAGCATGCCAAATTTCATCAAGATCGGTTACGTAGATACGGCGTGCAGGCGTAACAAACAAACAAACAAACAAAGTCACTTTCTCATTTATAATATTAGTTAGGATTTACTAATTAAAAGACAGTTTCATCACTGACAAATTATGACGTTATAGTTTGAGTACCTAATTTAATACAAACTCCATACTGAGCGATCGTGATGACATTTCAACTTATTTTACATGCGAACCTTGCAAGATGTTATAGAGCTCGTAAAAAGTAAATAAAAAGAAACTGTCTCGGTGCATCAGATCAGATTTATGTCGTTCAGTGAAGTAGCAGAGCCCAGTTCCTAAGCCAAATATACGCAGTGTTTTGCCATTATAAGTACATTGGACACTGACGTATCTCTACCCTCTGGACATAGATGAATCGGACGTGTTGATTAGGGTATTTCTAGGTAGAAATTACTGATTTACGATTTAATACTTCGGAACAGCCCGTATGTATATATATTTTTTGTATTCATCTAATCAAATAATTTACCATATTAGAACATTCCTGACAAGGAACTCTACTCGGGATCTCGTTCAATGTCCAGAGAGTAGAGACACGTTGTATAAAAAATTTAGATTTTCAGATTTATCTGATTAGTTGTGCTATAAGAGCTACCTTCATGCCAAATTTAAAATTTATAGGACATCTGGTGGTACTTACCCTAAGATAGATTTTGTTTCCACGGCAATTTCGATTGCGTTTGATTTAGAAGATTATTTTTTCACAGATTCAAGGATTGCATGTCTGAATATTTCATATTAATTTCAGCATACTACCTCCAAGGGTTCCACGTCTTAACAGACAGGCAGACATAAGGACAACGAAGTGATCCTATAAGGGCTCCATTTTTTTTTCTTTTTGAGGTACGAAACCCTAAAAAAAATTAAAGAAATGAAAGAAATACATTGTTTGATAAAGCCCGGAATCTTAGGAAAATGAAAGAGTTTTGACATGAATCAATCACAATGAAATATTCGGATCTCTCACGTATGACAGTCTGTGTGACAGTGTGTGTTTATTTTGATAGCCCCGAAGCGTGTGCTCTCAGAGGAAGATGTAGAAGAGGAAATATAATTAAGTCGGTCTACGGTCATCAAACAGTTTACATTTGCCGTTATTGCTTCAAGTTTGTGTGAAAACATTCACAAACGTAACGGGAAACGGACGGGGTTTTATTATGCAAGGAGGAATGAAACAATAAAACTTTCTTTTACTTCAGTTTATTTACTAACTATTTATTAACTATTTTCTATCACTAAAACTACCGCAACAACTTCAAAACGTTTAAACGAAGGCCTGGGTAAGTACCTACTCAAATGTGTTCCCTTAAAACCGTCAAAATTTTATTAATTGCGATACGTGAAAATTTGTATACTTATTTATACTAAACTAGATTCTATTAGTAAAACTAATTCTACACTTTTCATATTTTCTTTCGCTATTCGCTTTCTAATCAGGTCACGTCTGCCAGTGATAACAGGTACCTAAAAATATACTACAATCGCCTCCTCTGGGTATTATGTTATACATAGAATAATAAAACCCTCCCGAAAACACCTTGCTTGTCCCCGGGAAAAGCAAACAAATTTCCTAACAACGTTTTTGCACATTACTTGATTAGATTCTCATCGCGTTTAAGCTTTTAGTGTAATCTTATCAAGTCTAATATGCTACGGGTGGTCCGAATCAGGAATCCTTGAAACTGTTTTCGATTTTTCCACAAATACTCACCCATACCTGAAATTAACACATTATGTTGTGATAAAATATACTAGAGATCAATGCAAATTTACCAATACTTTACCAAACTTTATCAATAAACGTTTTCGACGTAACAGAAACATCTTTTCATAAAAATGAAAAACAAACACACTCGTAATAGTGAGTATAATTATAATATAATACCTACCCATAGTTTTATATCTTGATACTGGAAATTAACAATAAAACAAAAAACAGTAAACTCTCTTTTTCTTTTTGGATTCGTATAAAGAATGTGGGCAATGTGTCATTTAGGGCCGATTTTTCAATTCCCAGATTAGCTCTTATCCCACCGATAATGTAGAAGCCGTGATAGCCTAGTGGTTTGACCTATCGCCTCTCAAGCAGAGGGTCGTGGGTTCAAACCCCGGCTCCCACCTCTGAGTTTTTCGGAATTTATGTGCGAAACTTAAGTGGCAGTGGGCGGGGCACATTGCTCGCAGAACTGACGGCCGATGGGGTCAGAAGGTTCTCGAATGACGTCCACGGACCGGGAGACGAGCTGTCGGTAGGCCTCCAACAAGATGGAGCGACGACCTAGTAAAGATCGCGGGACCGCGGTGGATGCGGAAAGCACAAGACCGGTCAGAGTGGAGAGCCTTGGGGAAGGCCTATGTTCAGCAGTGGACGTCTTTCGGCTGACATGATGATGATGATAATGATGATGAGCTTTTCGATGAAGGAAAACATCGTGAGGAAACCTGAACACTCCTGCGAAGCAATTCAATGATATGTGTGAAGTTCCCAATCCGCACTGGGCCCGCGTGGGAACTATAGCCCAAGCCCTCTCATTCTGAGAGGAGGCCTGTGCCCAGCAGTGGGACGTAAATAGACTGATGATGATCTATGGAATAAGAGTTTATCTGAGGATGGAAAATCGGCCCTGAGATACGTGCGTACTTACCCAATAAGAGGGCCAAGAGGAGTCCGATGACAAGCAAGATGAGAGCGGAGCGAACGTCAGCGGCGCGCGCGGAGGCAAAGCCGGGTGGCGGAGCGCAGCGCGGCATGCCGGGGACCAGCGCTGCCTGCAGCCTCGCCATTGCGCCGCCGCTGCGCAGCAGCAGTGAACTGCTCATAAATAAATGTCACAGATAGACACACAGAAACACTGATACACACGTCGGTCATTCTACGACTTTGCAATATTTGATTTTATTTTTCACTTTTTTTTAAATCTCGTCTTTTTCCCAAAATGAGAACGAAAATCTATTAAGGCGAAATAGTTACCCAAGAAACAAGCAAAGGCACGCACTGTTTGCTTTTTATGTTAAAGTTTTCAAGTCCCAAAAAACATGGAAGGTTACGGTAATGAAAGCACTTCACGGTAATGAAATATAAGGCTTAATAAGGCCACGGCGATGATAACTTTTTCATACTTTTTTTCACAGACAAGCATAAAAGTAAAATAATGCTACAACTTTATTATTGACGACATATGTATTAAAAGTCTTAAAAAGTAAAACCGTCTTAAAAAAAACATAAATTAATCTTCTAAAGTGATTATTTTTGTAGCCTAGCACAAATAGGTGCGATGCTAGCGGAATATTCATTGAATACCAACTTCATACTTGTGCTAGGCCATAAAAGTGATGGCTTTAGAGGATTGTTTGTTTTTTTTAATGCGGTTTTCTGCCAGCGTACGTCTGCCAGCGTTTGGTGGCCAGATCAAAGAATTTTGATGCTATTCTCAAAGCGTTTAGTTTCGAGCACGGAAATGTTTTTTTTACGGTGACAAACTTTACGTGTGTTTTTTCTGTGCATTATAGGATTATTTAGTTTTCATATTTAACCGTAATCGATTGCTTATGAATGTAGCTTTTGTGGAGTGTATTCTTATTGGCGTTCTACAGACGCAATTTTTGTACACGTCAATTAATATCTAAATTAACACATTGGAACAGGGTCCGGTAATGAAAATTTCACTACTTAATATTTTTTAATTAATATGATATAAACAAAATCATTAAATTGTTTATGGCAATACATAGAAGAGATCATAAGCCATTTATTAGATTTTTTTTTCCTGCATTGGTTAATACTGGAATATTTTAACCCCGGAAATGTGAAAAAATTTAAAGTCGTAGAATGACCGACGTAAAACTTATAACTTAGAAACATCCCCTTTTTGCGCCGGGAGTTAAAAAAGCGAACTAGCAAGAGTGACGGAAAGAAGCGCAGGTGGGAGCAGCACGGCATGTCCGGTATAGGTCGTGACACAAAGGTTAGACAAAAATCAATCTTATTTCAATGTCATTAAGCACTTTGATATGTAAAAACATTTCTCAATTCAACTATACCAATGCTCTACATAAGCTCTACATAAACAAGAAGCAGATATAAGCGAGGGCGGGGCTTCACGATGGGAAAGGATCAGCGTGGGACACTCGCACCACCGCAGGCGTGCGAGCATAATTGCTAATGCGCGCTCATGAACAAGGAATGAGATGGAGAAGGGTGGCGGTAACAGGATTGCATGCCTTGTCGCTATTCACTGGCCATCATCATCATCATCATTACCAGCCTTGTTTTACGTCCCACAGCTAGGCACAGGCCTCCTCTCAGAATGAGAGGCCTTGGGCTATAGTCCCCACGCGGTCATAATGCGAATTGGGAACTTCACACATGCTATTGAATTTTTTCGCAAGAGTTTGTAGGTTTCCTCACGATGTTTTCCTTCACCGAAAAGATCTTGAATTTCGCACATAAATTCCAAAAAATCAGAGGTGCGAGCCCGCCAACCTATACCTACTACCTATGGATCGGCACAAAAGAGTGTAAGATATGGCATACTAGTTAATGCTTATAAGTAATGTGGAGGTTTAGAAATATAAATAATTATATTACGGCAAAATTTCGACCACTCGGCGATCGCTAGACTTAGTAATTCAATTTTTATTTTAAGTAAGTAGGTCAAACATAAAATCTTCAACACTCAATTTTTACGATCCTTCAGTTATGCCGGTTTATTAACCAATTTACTTGGTTGCTAATAAAAATAGCATTTTAGTTATAATATACGAATATTATTTATTAAGTAGGTACGCTTATTACAGCATAACACAACACATACATATGTACATTAAAAGCGGCTTAAAAGATATAGTAAATTATTTCTCAATATACCTGTTTAATATTAATGATCAAAATACTTAGTGGCCCCTATTTTCTTTTGAGTAGTATACCCACAAACATAGATAGGTACATACATTACAAATTAAATAAAAGCTTGTAAAATAGCTTCCGTGGGAAAAAAATATTTTTAGCTTTGAAAATCCCGTAAAATTTTTAGAAGATATTGCCAAAATGAAAGCCAATCAGTTTTTAGAGGTGCCAATTACTGGTAGAAAGTATCATTTTATAGCAACTCTTATTCGACCACTCGACTGTAGTACGTTTTCTTAAGTTTATGGCTCCAAAAATATCTCCGCCTACCGAGTACGAACCATGTCAGTGAACTTTGACACAAGAAGAGAAAAAAATCCACGGGTCAGATTCAGGGGATCGTTATCCGTCTAAAATTATCATAGCACTTTACAATTTTTCTAAACCCATAGATAAAATTCTTCTTAAGATAATTTATTTAATGTTAAATAATTGTGATTTAATGGGAGCGGCCTAGATGCTTTAATTACAAAACCTGTGTTCAGATCCGCGCACTTAGGCTGCTTCGATATATCTGATTGTGATGACAGCTGAACCACAGACATAAAAGTTACCTGACTAATGTTGGTCTAGCGTAGGGCGAACGTCGTTGCAGAGGAAACGCGAGATGGGCGCGAGTGGATGGCACGGCAAGCTCTCGAAGGGCGCAGCGACCGCGCGCTTGGCTCAAAGATCTTGGAGTGGAAGAAATGTTTTTGTTTTTAAGTATATCACATCACCTTCATGGTCTAGATGGCCAGTCTAATAGTGGTTAGTGACCACTAGACTAGGTTAGTGGTAGGCAGACAATAATCACCCAGGATAAAATCAGTTGGTGTAACTATTTTTCTCATCTTATCCGTACGGTCAGTATAGTAGTATACGTAGACTGCTCAAAGATCCCGATATGGGTTTGTAGTTTCTTTTTTCATAACTAGATATTTATGTTCCGAAATTAACAAAATTGAAAAGGTTTTACGCAGTTTGTACCTTCGAACCGTTATTTTGTACAGTCCAAGACAAAAACAAAGATGTAACTGTAACTGCTTACATGTTTTATTTGCATTGTAATATCAATACAATTATATAGAGTCGCAATTTATTACAATGTTTGATACCGAAACTAAATGTTTCGAGCCTCTCTCAATCCGAGTTCTACTTAGCTGCACTCAGTCACATCGCAAACGATAAATTATTTATATTCCATTTTATGTCTAAGATACGTTAACATTACCACTCTCATATTCAGGTTAAATCGGTTATTCACGAAAACATGTCACTCACAAGGATTTTATGATATTGTGTACCTAAGTACCTTCCAGTTTGTGTTTGTTTAGGTCACCCTTTATTAAAAAGAAAAATAAATATTTGAGTTACAAAAGGGCTTCAAGGATCGTCACACACACTTACGTATTTTTTCCTCAAATTTCCAAGCTATTGTGAACAAAAGAAAGTGTATTTACACTGTCTAAAATCTAAAATACACGTTTATTTACTATGATTAAGTATCTGAAAAATAACCTGAAAACCCACATAGACACTCGCACATAGCACGGCTTGACACGAAATACGATGACGAGCAAAATTAACGGTTCAGGTACATGATTTCATAAAGAGTGACTCTACTTTTGCTCGTCGATATGATGCACTTTTAGGATGGAAAGGGCTCAACTCAAAATAGGAACTTATTGGGAAATTGAAAGAAAATAATCAGATTGTGAAACCGTCGTTAATCTTATTATTATTAGTAATAGAGATAGAGGCCTCTAGTGTAAGTACAACTTTACTAGGTTTTTACTATAATTAACATGAATAAAAACGACTCAATTCGGCTTTAAGCCACTACTGTTTCAACCGCGTGACGTGATTCCCCTCCCCCTGCAGCTTCGACTGAATATTAGAATTTGCCTCTCTCATGCCGACATGAGTCCTGGGTTTAGTTCTGTTCGGTTGTTATGTAATTTGTTATAAACTTATTTATCTATTTGGCAATCTTGCCATTGCTCATTAGCTTATTTAGTATTGTTATTCATTATAACAAAGTAGAGGTACATCTAAAAAGCTTTGTCATAGTCCATTTTCAGCGACTGAAATCCACTTTAAGAGTGCCGTTTCAGGACAATCTGGTACATGCAGCTGCCAGGCAATGCAGGTTCAGTCATTTTCAAGGCCTTTGGTGTTTGTTTTTGAACAGTGGACATAAATACAAATACTCAGGTATTATACTTAACTAAGACAGACAGGTAGACATGGTAGTCGACCAAATCGTATTATATAAAAAAAAATACTTGTTACTAACTTGAGTGTAGACCGCGCGGCCCGCTGTCCCGCAAAGAAGGCATAGTCTTGCCTCGCGGCGCGCGCCAGCCCTTCCTCCGCCGAAGACACCAAGTTTTCCGCATCAGAGTAGCCCCGGATGTAGAAAGCGTTTAGCTGGGCATCCTTCGTCGACTGCACACCAAACAATACTCTATTTCTTACCCACGGACTAAAGGTGATCGACAGCGTGCATCCGAGTAAATTAACCAAACTACATGCTTTCATAATTAGTTATTGGCACGTGGTTATTAATTGTGAAAGCCATGTAGTTTGAAGCGAGCAGCCACACCATTTGGGTATTCAGTTGGAATAGTCGTGACCTTAAGTTTTTATGTTTCCCTTTAGATACAGTTGAAGGTCTACAGCCTGATATTTTTGAATATATATACAGTCAGCGTCATATATATGGTGACATCCAAAGTGCTCAAATACGATTTGTATGGTGTACCGAACTATTTGATCACTTTGGATGTCACCATATCTATGACGCTGACTGTACATAAAAAAACCGTCAAAAAGAAATGATAAATAATATTACTCCCAAGTCTTCAACAAACAAAATCTTTGTTTCTGTACATTGAAATAAGCTATTACGATCTCGACTGAATTGGACGGATTTCACATCAGTATTAATATGAAAATCCTCTTCTTCTATTCAGTAGGCATAAGATTAAGCGGATTTTCATATTTATCAATCAGAACCTTGACTAAATAGATGTGGACGTATAGCTAATGGATTCTAGTTCAATGATAGGTATGTGTGTTATGAACCTCCTCAACATAACGCGTAATTCTGTATTTTTTTTTATCAAATCACCATAAGATACGCCTGGTCCGCTCCATTCTTGATGTAGCCAATCTTAAAGTTGGGTGAATGCAGGACAGCGGCTACGGTGTCGACACTAGCGACGCGCACGGAGAGGACCGACGTGATGAAGGCTGCGTATGCGTTGTATGTCACGACGGCAAACAGCAAGCAGACTATGAGGAGCACGCTAGCAGCAGGTGTCGGAGGGGTCCAAGTGCCACCTGTATTCAATACACATGGTGTCGACTGAATTAGTTGTAATACATCAACATGCCAATTTTCTTTCTTAATTTTTTTAATGATAGAGTGAGGTTTCTTTGCGTAATTTATTTGTGGCTACCTACGTATTATAAGAGCTAATGTACCTAACTTGTTTTTAGAAAAAATGACTTTGTGCCAAGTTTCTTACGACGCATTCTTCTTGGCAATCATGGTCTTTCCGAAAGCGCTGGTAGACTCAAAAAAATGACGTGTAAAAGAGCATTCAACTGACTATTTGCTGAATAAACTTTTGAATTTGAATGAATGGCAAGCAATTATTTCATGAACATAAATAAATCTCTCATTAAATTTCATGGTGTTTTGCTGTGCGTGACTGAGCGCAGATAAGTATAAGTATTATTACTAGGGGCCAAGTTATAAGTAAAATGAAGAGTGTCCACACCCAATGCCTCATGGTGATCGTGCAAGGTAAAGGCTTAAGCGTCGCCACACTGCGCTGCATCCGTTTGATGTGATCGAACACACTATAAATAACTGGCGCGTTATAAATGAAGTCGATTAAAAAACTGACTGTGGTGCGTAATAGAGTGACGACTAGCAATATTTTTTGCGGATCACGACACTGTGTCAAGCGGTCTAAACGATCGAAATCAATCAATCAAGTCTTGCTTAAAAATCAAGTCACCTACAATTTTAACATAATCTTCACCTCCCTATAGGCCGCGCGATGGATTAAGATAGCTCGGCGAAACTAGTGGGGGCGATTTGGCGCATCTGTACAATTGCGCACAAAATTGTTAAGTTCTGAGTGTGTTTCTTTGAAAAACATTTTTCTTATTTCGCATTTTTTGTACCTTTAGTCACCTAACATATAACACTCGTTTTTGCTTGTGACTTATTTTGCTAGTATGTTTATTCAGAATCTTGGTAGTATTTTTACGTGTTTTTAATTACCCATGATTTAATTAGTTTTCTTTTTAACATAACAATTCACGTCGTAAATCATTTTTCTGGCTTGCCATGTTCAAACTTTATATTTGGGCATTTTTTTCACCAACTACGACATCATAACGTACTTACTACTAATACAGTAAAACAATCCGTGCGCAACAGTACTCAAGAGACACGTGACGCGTAAACGAAGCAAGGGAGGGGAAGAACGACTTGATCTACCAATAACGTGTCGGCGCCAGCGCGCACCCTCCCCTCACCCCTCTGCGCACCCAAATAGACCTAAGAATTGACTTCTGCGCATCCCCCTTCCACTTTTGACAAGCGATCTTAATTCGCCGCGCGACTTATACCTCGGAAAGGATTTGATTATCATTAAATCTGCACGCTGAAGCTGTTTTTCCATGCTAGCGGCGCGCAGTTTACGTCTCGCCACCGGCGTGGCGTGTGCTCCCAGAGGAAGGACTACGGATTAGTCCGAAACATGTCTGGCTTTACTCGACTGACTTACGTGAGTGATCCGCTTATTTCACTATGAAATTTATCCTCGATTTCATGTAATTTTGCTACGATAAGGTCAATTTGATGTTCTTTTTAATATGTAGCTGCATGCTGTTTTGGCCATGTTTTGGCAAGGAGTACATGCTCATAATAATTTTTGAAGTATTTTTTTTTTCTCCATGGCGAATTTGGCCCCAGTGAGTTCGAGTTTGGCGAAATTAGTTATGTAACATAAACTATGTACTTTTTGAAAATAAAAAAAAATAATTCGACATTGATTTTAGGGACCAATTAATTAATTTTTACCCAAAAAAGGTCATGGTGTCGATTTCGTGTAATTTGGCCCCGCTGAGCTCGTGTTTGACATTATTTTTTGGATCCAAGATTACGGATGACAGTTTGACATCTTTGACTAAAAAAATGACCGTACTTGTCGATTTCCTGTAATTTGGCCCTGGTAAGCTCAAATTTTACATTATTTTGTTGATCCAAGATTGTAGATGGCAGTTTGACATTTTTGACAAAAAATGGTCCTGGGCTTCGATTTTATGTCATTTGGCTTCTATAAGCTCGGATTTGACTTTTTTTTATCCAAGATGGCGGATAACAGTTGGTCACTTTTGACACAAAAAATAGTTATGAGTTTTGATTTTATGTGATGTTGATGTCTCCGTTAATGACGACTTTGGCGTTATTTTTATTTAAGATCTATGATGGTTGATGACAGTTTATTATTCTTAACAAAAATGTACTTATTTTTAGTGTCGCTCCCATCATCTGTAGTTGCTGTGTTTCCGGATATATATAAAATTTGGATCTCTTTGCTGTTACAGTGAGTAGGAATTTAACCAGTGCAGCACACCTTACTCTACTCTATCTATCAGGTGGGATTGGGTTCAATCGGCTGATCAGTTTGTTTGTAAAACAAAGGTCCCTCTAAAGCGATCGTCAATGAAAGCACCGTCGGAAAACCGTGAATGGTCGTGCTTACGCTCATCGATCACCCACGAACCTTGTTGACAAAGAATGCCAGTAGTCCACACAAACGCTTCAGTGTACTCCAAAGGGCGCGAGTCGGGAAGACCGGGCGTCACTTTGCTGATCAGCACCACCGCGATGGAAGCCACCACGGCCACAGCAAGCACACAAGCAAGCAGGCGGGCACTGAAAGGTGCCAGGAATATGTCTCGGACGGTTGAAGTCTCTTGGTGCCTTATGTAGATATTGCACCTAAAAATAGGTAGAATAGGCGAATAAGTTGATAAACAAGTTTAATCAATATTAACACGGTAGTTATGTTGACACAATTGATAGTTCTATTACTTATTAATACGGCTATCCTGTTAAAAAGATTCCGGTCTGTAGTGTCATTGTCTAATGCAGTCTCGAGTCTTGTCACTTTCCTGTACTAAAGACACTGATTTGATACCTCAGCTCCTAGACAGCCACGAAGCTTATAAATTAGTCTGAGCAGCTCAAGCTGGCGCGGGCACGTATGTATGCACGACGGATTTCACGTGCGCGACGGGCCATGAACGGTAAAATTGCTCACGAAATCCGGAACGAACACCAGTGTCCTAAGCAGGAACATTCTAATCCTGCGTAACGTAATGTTCGAGTACCTATACCTAACGTTATCGAGAATTTTTTTATGACGTTTAGAACAGCGCCCCTCCTGAGCTTATTTGGTACTAAAATTTAATATCAATTTTCTCGATGGCGATACGACATTCACCATGCAATATTTACATTGTTTCAGCAATAGGGAAGATAAAGTCCATGTCCTGGTACCGTGGAGCCAGCACCGTGACTGGTTCTAGGGCGATGTCGACGGACTGGTCAGTCAGGGCCCCTAACAGGCCCGTCCAAGCACCCTCATAGCTCCGGAACCCAAGCTTGCTGTAGTACCGCGTCGATAATCTGGAGGACAAAGTATTCCTACAAAAGTCACTTATTATAGGTACTTAGTGTGTAGATTCAACCTTGCAAGACTTTAATTTTTTTACGAAACCTTAGTGAAATAAACGGATTTAACTTACGTAGAGTTTATCTTAAAGATTAGAAAGTGTAAGACATCATCCAACAGCGCAGGCGCCGAAGGGCCATCGTCGTCAGAAGCAGCCGTCCCATCGCCAGTGGAATTACACCTGCCAACCACCAACTCCTCCCCTAGAAAGTTTCGCGCCTCCACGGGGTAAGCCGGCTCCACGCGAGACATAGACTGCTCCCTGTTCCAGTTACCTGTCGTATTTTCGTTTTTATTTGTCTTTTATCATAAAGTCATGTATTGTTTTGAAGAATAAAGTTTGTATCTATCTATCTGAACAATCAGAGCACTATGTAAACTAGTAGTTCGCTTGAAGAACTAGCTATTTTTTTTGCGACAAACATGATTTATTTAAGCATAGGGAGTGGCGACCTCTGTTCTTTCCAGATCTGGATCCTTGTATTGTAACCCCTGAACAGATTCTGCTCATATTCAAACAACTCGTCTACCAAATTTCATGAAGGTTAAAATCAACGATGCTCAAGTTATTGTTAAAAACTAAAAAAAATTATGAACACCAAAACAATTGGTCATAAAATCATCTTGTGTACCGAAAAATCTGGTTCTCAACACATTAAATATTTATATTATTTAGGTATTATGCTTACCTGTTATGCGTTTTATTTGCAAACTGTATACAGGTGCTTTTGTAAAGTTTTTACCGTATATGTTGGTTTAAAAATTGCAAAGGAAATTGAACGTACAACGAACGTTAGGGTTTAAGAAAAAAAAAACAATTCCTTGAATTAATTAAAATAATCAAACTGTTGTTGAAGAGCGTCGAAAGATCCTTTAACGAAAACTGAAGTATCTACTTACCCAAAAAATGAGCATACAAAGTTGAGTTTGTACGGACTTTAAAATACTGAATGAGAATCATCCCGTCGATTCCTCGATTGACATTGTGCATCCTTGTCCACTTATTAAACTCTCTTGTTAATAAAAGCTTGCTTATATTGACCATATCAAAACTTCTAGAATAGTTGTAGCTCAGGACACCTGACTGGTACAGCGGCCACACAGTGCCTGATCTCTTGTAAGTCTGGTATCTCGTTAAATTTCTGAATCTTTCTGACGTCCTGTAATAATTTCTCTCGTATTCCGTCTTGTTGCAATTTTGATCGTAACGATTCCCGTACCGGCAGTTGTTGTAATAATACTGCTTCCTGTTAAAGTAATTTCGTCTCTGACTTGTAGATTTAATCGGCGTTTTGTATAGAAAGTTGCCGTCACAGACACGAAGTGCTCGTGCATTGGGACGATGGTTCACATTAGGGAAAGATACAACAATATTTTCATCAAAGCGTATTGATGTTGCATTCAATATCTCGTTGATTTGATTAAAGTCTTCGCCTGATCTCGCCGTGATAAGCCAGTCGAATGATGCCGTATTCATATCTAAGACGTGAAGCTAAAATATTTATAATTGTTAGCTAAAAATAAATAGTACATCACTTGAAAATTTAGCTGAATTTGAGCTGTGATTAGATTGGTTGCGTGCTAGTATTGGTGTACATATTCCTGATAAAAGTTATTCAGATTACCTGTGTTATTAGTTTAGCAAGTGATATAGTGGCGTTTTGTCGAAGTCGTGGAGACAATATCACGATTCCGAGTCCTATTTGTAGATGAGGTCTGCTCACGATGTCCGCCACGGAGGCTATTCCATTAACGCCCAAACATTTCACAAGTCGCACCGTGGCCCACTGACAATCTGAATATACCAAAGCTAAAATTAAGAAATTACCCGCGACGGTGTAAAAAATAAAATATCTGGTTAACAACTTGATAAATTTCCAAAACACAATAACCAACAACCATCTTAGAGTCTTTTTGTCTTTAGGTCCCGATCGAAAAAAAAATCGGGCAAGAGCGTGTCGGGCACGCCCTAAGCCATTACGAAAATGCCTGAATTTAAAGGTATTCTCATCACTATTTTTGAGACGTTTGTGGGAGAAAATTGAAATTAATTATATATACAATACAAACCTTCACAAGTTATAGTTTTCACAAACCCTCAAAAAAATTAAGCGGTCTCCTTCTACTATTACCTATTACCAAAAAAAAGGGTACACGTCACATTAGTCGGTAGGAAATTGGAATAAAACTCCAATTGCAAATTACCTCGTACATGTCATTAGATATTGCTCCGAGTGCAGAAACCTCCGCGAAATTTCGACAATTGTTAATGGCACCATTAGTAGAGTAGGTAAATTAAATACTAAGTACTCAAAGCTTATTCAGCATTCCCTCATTACGTCATTAAACGGCTATGTAACCATTTTCTTGTTAAATCTGTGGGTAAAATTAAAATGATTCCATATTAGAAGCTAATCATCAGTTATTTAATTTCCGAATAACTGTGCTTCGAATGTTGTTTATTTTGCGCCATTGTAATGGCTTTAAAGGTTATATCGAAACATCGGAATTATCAAAATCAGCCGTTTTATCGTGAATGAATCGTTCGGGACGTGCCTTTGCTGATCGGAAGATACATTCCCGAGCTATCGCTTTCACGTAGCGCGAACAAACGTGACCGTACTTAAAATGTGCAGCGCTGCAGTAAGCGTTCGCCGAATAGTTAGTTCACGAGTTGACAAGTGATCTATACGTTTGTGTAAATAAATGAATGTGACAGAGACTGTTGGAATACTGGAAAGAAAAGGTGAGAATAGTTTGTAGGTGAATTCGTTGTTAACTATTTTTTCAATTACATTCGTAGATTTATAATTATAAACGTAAAGGGTTCAAATATCCATATTGACCATTCTCAACTAACGATGCTTTAAACAATGTATTTTTCATCTAATATATTTTTATTCATTAGCTATACTATTGAGTGTTCACGCGATCCAAATATATTATGGGTTTACTTCTACGCACAATTAAAATGCACATTTAGTTTTAACAATCAAAATTTTGTGTTGGTAAGTGATGTATCAAATATTTTTGCAAGATTTACATTTTTTGCAGACTTTGCAGTAGGTAGCAATTTATGGTAACTTGAACCATCTTCAGAGCATTTTTTTAAACAAAGTGAATTACCACATTATTAGCATCTTCATCTTGGTTTCTGTATTTTGGTTGTCTGTAAGAGATCGCTTTTAAGCGATAAGACCGCCTATTATCTATCATACCTGTTTTTGTGTAATCTCCTTGTACTGTTTTGTGGTTTAAAGAATATTTGTATTGTACCACCACGATTTTTTTTAATTCCGCGTGAATATAATTATGGCTCTGACAGGAACAAATATCGGTACCTGTATATTTTTGAAAACAGTCAATATTTCTGTGATTAGGTAAGTACTTTTAAGAACTTGGACTTCAAATAACACATCATTCATACCACATTCATACTCTGTATATTGTGTCGTAAAATAGATTAAACTAATTAATTATACTTAGTACTATTGCTGTTAGGTACATTATTATAAGGGTTACTAGTCTACAACTCTACTTCTATGTACTTATATAATGCTTATAATTATTTATTAGCCAACTGAACCAGATCAGGCCATCATCGCCCCCATGAAGTGCCCTTGTTATTACTGCCGTTAAGTCTCTACAATATGTGCGTGTATGTGAGGCCAACGGCCATGCAAATACAGAGCAGCAGATGTTGATACCGGTATGGGGCAGTTAGTAGTTCCTTTACATATTTTCTTAGTGACACGAACCCCTCTCGAGTTCCGGCGCGTAGATGATGGCTTGATGCCACCCCCGCCACAGTGCATACTCCAGCACGAGCGGTAGCGGCGCCAGCGCAGCGGCCGGGCAGCTCGCGTCCACTCCCGCGCACAACGCTAGACTTAACGCCAAGATGCCACAGAGACGCATCCTTCTAAAACATCTATAATGTTATGAATAAGCATTCTATTGAACTCTCTTGATGCATTTAATAGTGATAGAAAAATAAAATAAATCCAAATATTAATAATCACCTTTTCGGCACCCAGCTTCTTCGGTTTGTGACTGCCGAGTGAACGCAACTACGAATATGTATCCAAGAACTGACAATGATTTACACTGACTGAAATCATAGGCAGAAGTCATAAATCATATTACCTACTCGTACATATACCAAAGAAGAGACAGATACAAATGATGCAAACTCTTCGTGTCAAAGCGGAACTTGAGGATTCAATTCAATTTACCACCGAATCCTTTAGTTTGAACAGAACAAAGCGTGGATGCCTGTTTGTTTGTAGTCAATCAAGCTTACTTTACGATACACTAAGAAGTTTAAAATTACCAAATTACCTATTCTGTTTTAGAGTAGCGCCACGTGTAAACCACAGTAATTCACCGGGACTTTGGCTTAGTTACTTGGCTTGATGCTCAGTAGGTACGTTCTTTACTAACTTAGCAAGTATCTTATTCTTATAAGTAGCTTATTGGACCTGGGTTGGATTATTTATATTGTTATTTATTTATACGTAATGGTTACTTATTTTAAAAAAAGCGTTTTTCAATAAAAAACCGGCCAAGTACTAGTCAGACTCGCGCACCGAGGGTACCGTACGAATTTGTAGTTCATCTATCACGGGAATCTGGTTTCGAAGATTTTCTCCTCTTTTCCCGAGTGTTTCAAGTTATCCACTGTTAGCGGAGCCCTCTGCTCCTAAGCAAAATTTACCTACACAGTGTGGGCAGAATACATAATAGTACAAGGTCAAGGTCATCTTATACTGGTTACTGGCGTTTACAGAAACGCATATTTCAAGATTTTCAGATGTACCTACCTACCTAAAGTAAGATGTGTTGTAAGAGCTAGGTACCTTCATACCTAATTTCGATGGTCTAGAACAACTGAAAGTACCTTACCTACAGGTTTTTAATTCCACGGCAATTTGTACGCAAACACCTTTTTTAAAGGCCGTTTCCTCTTGAGGCAGGTACGGAATCATAAAAAATTAATCATGATCATCTATTGGGTACCTACCCTACTTCAACTTTAGTCACTTTTAACTTTCTTTTGCCCACAGCACGTTTCAATGGCTCCTTCCACGACCACGGAAACGCTCTTAAGAGCACCTGAAAGCGAAATTGAAATCTCAGATAACCTGAAATATGAACCGAAAATCTACAGCAAGATCATTGACCCTACGACTAAGCAGTTGAACAAATATGATGGTGAAAAGTGCTTAGAAAAAGACGAAGGCATCTCCTTGGTACGCGCTTGGGAGAGGAAGATGGCATTCCAGACCGAGCTGATATGGGTTAACATTATATCCATCTTCTTGCTCCATATTGTTACTTTTGTTTGGTTTGGTTACAACTTGGCGATCGGATACTACCCGAAATGGCAGAGTATTGTGTATGGTGAGATGGCTAAAAATTTACCTAACTAGGTGCTTACATAATAAAAACTTAATGACAATTCTACTTTCAGTCCTTATTAAACGACAGTGAAGTCAGACTATGGAATACATGAAACTACCGTGAGATTAAATCTCTCGTATGTCAGGCGAGTAGGTTAGCCCGACTGTTTCGGACTAATCTGTAGCCCTTCCTCTGGGACCATACGCTTCGACATTAGCGAAACGCAAACCCAGAGGAAGGACTATGGATTAGTTCAAAACATGTAAGGGGCTATACTCGACTGACATACGTGAGTGACCCGTTTGTTTCAGTACAATGTTTTGAAATGTCAACGACAGCAGTATATGATTTGGTACAAATCCCTGAAATATATTACGTTTTTGTTAAATTTAAAATCGTATAAATTGCAATTAAAAGTGAGACAACAGTTTTTACAACTACTTATTTTCGGAAGCTTGCTTAATAGGGGTAGTGTGAAATCATTTTATTTTGACATCAGGGAAATAGGTACCATTCTATATAGCTCCTAATGAAAACGAATCAAACCGTAAAAAACTTTAAACGAACGCGTTTCTATAACAAAACCCATCAATTTTCCAGGTTATATTATGGGAAATGTTGCTGGATTCGGAGTGACAGCTGGAGTTCATCGTTACTGGTGCCATCGCTCGTACCGCGCCACTCTACCGCTACAGTGGATCCTGATTATTTGCTACTCAGTAGCTGGACAGGTTAACAATTTGATTTACTTATTCTCGGCTTTACCACAAACAGGCTGATATTCCGTTGTTCCTTGATAAAAGAAAACGTTAATACTCGCAATGAACAGTTGTTGCATTGTGATACCCGGTCTGCCCTGCCGCTAAGCACTATTGTTTGTGTTTTTGTATTTTGGCATAGAGGGACCCACCACCGGACTGTCATGCACGGAAATTACAGGCACGACAAACATTCCGTTCCATTTTAGCTGGCTTGGTTAGGAACAGATCTGCATCTCCATGGGAACCGGTGATCACAGAGGAGGAGGAGGAGGAGGTTAATTATCACTAGCCTCCTTTTTCTCGAAAAAAACTTGTATGTCTTATGTGTCTCTTATGTCTTCCAGAACTCGATATACGACTGGGTGCGCGACCACCGCGTGCATCACAAGTTTTCAGAGACGTCCGCAGACCCTCACGACGCGCACCGAGGGTTTTTCTTCTCTCACGTCGGCTGGCTCATGATGAAAAAACACCCTGACGTCATCATCCGGGGACGGCAGATCGATATGAGCGACATCGCTAACGACCCTGTCGTTCAGTTTCACACCAAGTAAGAACCCGTATTCATGGAAGCTTAGAATCTCCAGGAAATCCTACCGGCTGCCATGTAAAAATAATTATTTATATCGGAGGCGAATGATAACTTGATAACACGCATAGGTTGGTTACAGACTGACTTTATTAAATATAACTACCCTCTTCTTACATTAATAATATTGTACACATGTAGGGCTTTTGTGGTATACTACATGTGTGCAACCTGCTTAATGAGGGCATCGCGAGTCAAAAATCCGCTAGTGTCGAGTGAGGTCTATCTGTCATTCTCCACGAATGCGAGACTGGCTGCTGGCCTATGATTGATGGAAATTGACAGATAGACCTCACACTACCCAGTATCCATCGCGTTACCTATGTGTGTAGGTACGTTGAATAGTAAACGCTAAAATCAATACTATACAAAGGGGTTGAATAAGTCTAAGTGAGCACCTCTGTGAATTTTCATTTTGAAAAAAAAAAACATTCTGTACATAATATTGTCAACCAGCAGAGGCAATGAGTGTATGGGAGAATATTATTAGTCACTGTTATATATTTTTTTTCCAAATAAAAACTATGCAGGGGTGTTGTGTTCTCTTAAGACTTACTCAACCCTGGCTGAATATTATTTGACGGTTCATTAAAACGCAAAGAGGCATTTCATCTTAACTCTCTAGGTTGGCAACGCATCTGCAAACTCCTGAGGGTTGCGCGGGTGTCTATGGCCAGTGGTGATCACTTACAATCAGGTGACCCGCTTGCTTGTTTGCCTTTCTTGTCATAAAAATATATACACATTTATACTTATATACTGGGGCAAAAAAGCGCTGGAATAAATTCTGGAAAAAAAAAAGCTCCCCCTACACGTAAAGTGGGGACGATTCTTTTTTTTTAACATCTACCTCATAGTGTGGGGTATCGTTGGATAGGTAGCTAAGTATCAAAAGGATTATTCTTAATTAGTCAAAAAATAGCTCACGTAGTAATTTTGTTGCAATTCTTACGTAGATTTGCACCAAGTCATCAAGTGGTATTTGTTGCATGGTGTTTTGTAATATCGGTGCCTGAGTGGAGATTTCGAGCATTGTGATTGGTAAAACCCACAGAACTTATCATAAGAGTGTATACATACCTACCTACCTCGCGTACCGAAAAGAAAGGCTGAGAACCTCGATCATTACGCGTTTCAGGCTTTCGATCGCTTTCCGCGTGCGACGTCCGGTTTTAAAAATAAAAAATACCTTATTGTACAACAATGAACTGTTCAAAAACACCAAGCCGGAGCTGTTAGTCGAGCATTCCTCTTCTTCCTCCTTTATAGATGCCTAATTTTCGTTCGTTAAACAAAAAGCGCCCGAGGGCAAATACCCACAGTCGATGTTTCTCGAGTTATTTGATGATGTGTTCAGGTTTCCTAATTGGCTCACAAATCATGGAGCCATCAGGTACCTAAGTACCTACCTACTATACGCAGAGCTAACGTGAAGAGCGTAAATCGGTATTGTTGACTGAATAAATGTTTTTTTTTTATATACGAAGGGAATAGGAATAGAGGATAGGGAAGGCAAACGAGCAAGTGAGTCACCTGATGGTAAGTGATACTTACCACTGCCCATAGATACCCGCAACCCCGGGGAGTTACAAATACGTTCCCAACCTTGAGAGCTAAGATAAAATGCCTCTTGTGCCAGTAATTACATCGGTTGTCTTACTCTCCACGCCGGAACACAACAGAGGGTCGAGCACGAATTTACGAATGCTGCGTAACGTTACAGTTATCGTATCGAGATCGAGAAACCTCATACTAAACTTTTGTTCCAAATACGCTCACGGACGGGCGCTGTTCCAAACGTCATACAAACTCGACAACGTTTACTATTCGATTTTACGTGACGCAGGTTTCGAATATTCGTACTTGGGCCTCAGTGCAAGCACTGCTGCTTAGCGGTAGGATTAGCGAGTAAGATGGTGGTAGCCATCCGGACGGACCTCGCACAAGGTCCTACCTACGCTATTTCAAGACACAGGTGACTAAGTTAGGTACTTACTTACTTTTACAAATAATCACAGAAAAACTTTCATAACTTTCGCCTGGGGTTAGACTGAAGTTACCTACCTGACCTATTAGCCTTTTGATCAGGGTAGAGCGTAATGATCTACTCGTATGCCTAGTGTGCGGTTCTAAGTATATGTAGGTATATTTTACTTCATCGCAGGTACTTCAACCTATTCAAAATGGCGTTTTGCTTCGTGTTGCCGGTGCTGGTGCCACCGCTCACGTGGGACGAGACTTGGGATTACGCGATCCTTTCTCAAGTCTTCATGCGCTATGTCTTCAGTCTCAACTGCACGTGGGCTGTCAACAGCTTCGCGCACCTATGGGGCAACAAACCTTATGACCCGTGAGTAAAAGCCATGTACGGGGTACCTAGGATCTAGTCACCGCGTCCTGTCAGCGCATAAAAGAATACTAAGGTCAACCGGGGTAAAAGCGTCACCGTTTTTTTGGTATTTTTTAAATCCGATATTATGAAATATGTATTAAGTATATTGAAATACTCTTTCGCTCTGTGCTTTGTACAACTCTTTAGTTATTCAATTCGTGAAGTAACTTTTTCGCTGCACTATAATTAAAAAATATATAGGCCTTTTTTAAAAAAACGGAATTTTAGACGCTTTTACTCCATTTTGAGAAAATGCGTATTTTTAAAATAACTGTTAAACGATTGGGATTAGGCCTTTGAAACATCATGGAACGTGTTCACAGTACAGTATTCTAGTAGGTATTGTTAATACAATAGACAAAAAAATACTAAAAACGAAATGAGACACAAAATAGTATAATTGGGGAAAATGCGTCTTCAATTTGCAGACAATTTGCATTTATCCAAACCTAAGTACCAGATGTTGCAAACATTTTTATTCGATCGAAAAGAGTGAGCTAGAATTTTTTATTTATTTCAGTTACGATATTTTCCCCTCTATCAGTGACCCACTCTACGGGTAAAATAAAATACTTCCCTTTTGTTTTGTTAAATCTAAAGCATAGATCAAATAATTAAGTACTTTTGAGCATATCTGAATTTAAAATGTTGCTGAAAAATTTATTAACGCACTTAAGAATTCATATATTTAACATTCTGTTATTTTTAATCTTTAAATAAAAAAAACTTGGTAGCTTATATTGTACTAAAACTGTTAAAACTAAAAATCCAGGAAAAGGTTGTCGACCTCTGACATTCGGGCAAATGCGTTGCACAGACGCAATTACCTCAAAGTTGCTGACGCATTTAGCCCAATTTGAAAATATAACTCGTAACATTTTACATGCATATAATTCTAAGAATAAAGCATGTTTAATAAAAATTATAATTCGGGCGCATAAGCCTACTAATACTGATTGTATTGATCAAAAACTGAAAGAAAAATGAGGATGTAAATGGATTTTGTTCACTTCCCTCACATACCGCGTTGGTCTGGTGTGACAGAAAATTTCAACATGGTCGATATCTTGAATACGATTCGCTAAAACGCCCTCTGTGGTACGTGCTGTCCTCCAAGTAGTTCAGGTATCTATCACAAGATGGCGGAAGCTTTTAACATGAAACTACCGTGAGACTCAATCATAGTGAAATGAAAACGGATCACTCACGTATATAATTCGAGTCAAACTCGACATGCATATAATTCTAAGAATAAATCATTTTTAATAAAAATTATAATTCGGGCGCATGAGCCTACTAATACTGATTGTATTGATCAAAAACTGAAAGAAAAATGAGGATGTAAATGGATTTTGTTCACTTCCCTCACATACCGCGTTGGTCTGGTGTGACAGAAAATTTCAACATGGTCGATATCTTGAATACGATTCGCTAAAACGCCCTCTGTGTTACGTGCTGTCCTCCAAGTAGTTCAGGTGTCTATCACAAGATGGCGAAGCTTTTAACATGAAACTACCGTGAGACTCAATCATAGTGAAATGAAAACGGATCACTCACGTATATAACTAATTTCACTATGGCGGAAGCTGTTGTAACTCACGTGGTTTAAAAAATAACTCAAATAAACGCAATAGCCCCATAGTCGCCTTTGCCCCGGGTGACCTTACCTAAGTTGGGTGGTGATATTTGAATATGCTGAGGTGTCCCATCGTGAGTAGTTACTAGTTATAAATACGAATGTACTTTCAAGGCTTAAGTACCTATACCTAACTTATTATTTTTGAATTGAATAACTAAATTGATTTATAATTACATCGAACTAGCTACTTTCACATCGTTTCGTAACGCAGTGTTTTCTATAATTGTTCTTATTTTATTAACCGACTTCATTTGTGACGATTAGATTATCTATGTGAGATTACCTACCAGTGGCGATGTTTGGCAGTTCTAAACTTATGTTGGCGACTTTTAAATTAACACGAATATTATTTTCAGAGACATAATGCCCGCGGAGAATTGGGGTGTATCCGTGGTAGCGATGGGCGAGGGCTGGCACAACTACCACCATACATTCCCTTGGGACTACAAGGCCGCTGAGCTGGCGTATTCGCTTAACGTTACCACGCTAATACTGGACGGATTCGCGAAGCTGGGCTGGGCGCACCACCTCAAGCAGGCCTCGCCTCTGCTGATACAAGCTGTCTCCAAGAACAGAAATAGACACAAATCTGAACATCATATGTAAATGTAACTTCTAAGCAGACAATCTAATACGGTTTTCTTTTTCGGGAAACTAAGTAGAAATATTATGCGTAATTTGGGCTTAAACTTAGTGGCATTAAACTTCTTAGGGCTTCCAAGGAAATTTAATGCTTTCTAGAAAAAATACAATCACCATTAAAAGTAATCTTCTTGTAGTGAACCATAATCCAGTTCATTACAAAATTGTTTTATTTAATATAAACTTTAATTTATTATTTTAGTAAATAGTTACTAGTAGTTTAGTAAATAAAAATAAAGAAAAATGATGTAAATACCTCAGTCCATTTCATTTTAGAATTCATGGCATAAGCTGTGCTCATTGTTAAAAAACAGACTAGGGGTGTCGGCGGGTCACACATTGTTGGTATTAGGTATAACCTTTTCCGTTTGTATAAGATTACTACCTCAAAATTAAATTCAGATATTAAAGAATCACTTTGTTGTCTGTTTGTCTGTCAATTTTTTTGAGAATTAAATTCGCAAGTGCGGCTCGCCGACGCCACACCACCCACCTGCAGCTCACCTTCAGCGGCAGAGAACCTTCGCCGCTCGGTCTCGACGAAGGTTCTCTAGATCAAATCTTTTTCAATTGCTCCAAAACAGCATACTCATTGTATGATGTTATGCCCATGAATATTCCGCGTCCTATCAACTTCCAGTCTCTTCTTACTTTAACGAACAATTCCCTTGTAAAAATTCTCATAAAATTCATCCATTCTCATAATATAAAACTATAAGAATATAAGCATGTTGTAGCTTTCACATCTACCCTTCCTTTTTTTCTTTCTATCTTCCAATTCCAATCCCAGAAAAGTAATAACTTGTGTAGTTAATAGTTTTGTGCCTTTTGTGTTGTCTGTGCCGTCCATAACTATGTTATTTGTTTTAGGACACCTGCCTGTTCCTTCCACAAAATTTAAAATTCTATAACCGAACAATCTTCTCACGTGTGCAACTGTCTAAACGCCGACATTGGCAAAATACTCCTCGCCAAAAGAGCAAGGGTGAGCCATTAAAAAAAAAAGTGCGGCTCGCACTTGGCCGCTTTTGTATATTACTATAACGAGAAAATGATCAAGCATATTACATGATAGATGTAAAGTAAAAATTTCTGCCCATGGGCTACATCTACAACGGATCGCTAAGAGAAACACCAACTATACATATAGCATCTTTTTACTCACTTAAAGCCTATTAGCAGATTCGGTCGGCGAGTAAATGAAAAACACCCCACGCAAAAGTAACACACTTGTTAAGTAGGTTCATTTTCAACCATACTGTATACTTCCTAAAATAAAATAACAAGAGTAGACATAATTTATACTATGTAATACACATACTGTACATTTAAGATAAAGATAGAAATGACTTGTTATTACAATTTAATAATCTAAAACCTTAGCTATTGCCAGTTCAGTCTTCAATCAGAGTAAACAGATCCTTTTTAGGTTTTAAATTATTTCCTGGAATATCTTTATTGTCTGCATCCATTTTTGGTTCTTTGACTGGCCTGGTGTTTTCATCTTTAGAAGGTTTCCGCTTTAAGCTTATCACTTTGTTAGAATATTCACCTTCACCAGTGTGGTGGTCACTAGTGGATGTTTTCCTTTTCTTTGTTTTAGTAATAACAAAGTCCAAGTCTGAAGAATCATCATCAAAACCAGCATACATGGGCACAGAGCGGCCACTTCTTGTAGACCTTATGGGTTGAATTCTTGTTGTTTCCTCAACAATCTGTATTGGTGGTGGCCATACAGTAAAATTGGCAGACAATCTAGCTTGGCGGTAGTTGTTGATGGACATCATCTTGATGTAGACAGCCAGAGCTCTTGCTTTCTCGGCTGGTGTTATGTTGCTCGGTAACACACTCCAAGGCATTCTCCTATCCTTTACATTTATATATCTCCTCTTCATTTGTTTCCTGGGTGATTCTTCACATTCAGTGATCTCGTCCTTTTAAAGAGACAAAACCGTAATTTAGCTGTATTATTGTAAATTTTGTAAGCAATGTACCTACTGTTTTCTTTAGAAATCTTGCATTCAAAAAACTTACCTCATTTAAAACTTCCTAAGCATAATAATATTAATAATATGACTTATTTATTGATAGATGTGGTTTAAATAATACCTTTGAGCGCAAGAGTTCATCCTCTTTAGCAGTTGACTTAGAATTATTCAAAGCCTTTAACAAATCACTCATTTCTTCTTTACTCAGATTTTCATCCTCTAATCCAAATTCTGAAATGAAAAGAGCAATCAAATACAAAATTTTATTCAACAAATAGGCAGTTGCTCTTTGTACACATCTTTTTTTTTAGTCTACCTGCACTTTCGGAAAGACCATGACTGCCAAGAAGAATGTGCCCGAAAAAAACTTGGCACAAAGTATTTATGAACTAAAAAACAATTACTTTGCTCACCCACGACCACTAATGACAAATAGTTATATCTGTGCGGCAAATGTATGTTTCCATGCAACACCTCCGCCTCCACTGCTACACGAATCAACACATGCCACACAGACCCAACTATCACCACCACCACTATACTAAACGCTGACGCGTTTCGGCACTCTCCACGAGGCCATTTACGAAGCACAACAACAACCGCTCAACATGCCACCACTTCCACTACTGACATATGTAAACCATGTACTTAACTTAGTTAATGACAAAACCAACGTACCCACTAATATTTTATAAATTCCAAACTACCCTTTTATGTAAGTCCTAAACTACCCTTTTTTAAGAAATGAATTCCAAACTACCCTTTTTTTTTTTAATTTACGCCAGGTACCCAGTTATTTTTAACCGAGTACGGTAAAAAGAGAGGAGAGAAAAGGGAAGGGAGAGAAGAGAAAGAAAGTATTTTTTTCTAAAAACAAGTGGCAATAGGTCTTACAATACATAATCACAAATGAATTATACAAAGAAAACTCACTACTTACAGATAAAAAAAATTATGAACTAGTAGAACCTTTACTTACTATGCTTATACAGGCTGCATTTTAATGAACAGCCAAGAATTCAGCCAGGGGTTGAGTAAGTGTAAGTAAGCACACCTGTGAAGTTTTTTTATAAAAATAAAAAATATATTTTCCCATACATAATTGTCAAACAGAGGCAATGAATGTACAGGGGATTTTTTTATTATAAAAAAACGTTCTTTAAGACTCACTCAACCCCAGGCTGACTTCTTGATGGTTTTTTTTTTCATTCATTCATTAAAACACATCCTGAATATTATTTTAATAATTGGTAGCTGAAACATTAAAAATAATAACTCAAAACACTGTAAGTAGCTATTTTCATATTAGGTTTCAGATGCCCAAAACTTGATAACTACAAAAAAATTTAAGCACTCTCAAAAAATAATGTACTTAAATAATTATTTATGTATGTTTTATTTTAAGCTTTAATAGATCATTCCTACAAATAAGTAATACTTACTTCACCAAATACACAACAGAGTTGTTGTCAGAATACTACCAAAATACACATACTTTAAATTAAGCCAAAGCAACAATAACAACCTACTGAAAAACCTGCCCTTTCTTTGGCCTGTCCTGCAATAAGTTGCATCTACAATATAATAAGTCAAAGTCCTAAATTTATACATTTAATTGATAAACTGCCTACAGTGTGGTGAAGCTGATGAAAAGAGATAAATGGTAATCAAGTAGTCTCGATATAATTACCGGTAAGTTGACTTTTCATATTCCTAATTTCTGAATCGCAGCTATCATCTGATAATGGCGCTTCCATATTTAATTTCTTTTGTGTTTTATGATTCTTAAGTATTATAATTTATATTGATACAGTTGTGTAAAATCTAAGATTCAATATGCATATGAATTATACATTGTGATTTGTGTTTACGGTCGAAAACAAACATTTCCTTTACAGCATTTAGGTAGAGAAAAAACACCTACACAAAAACAAACTGTCACTGTCAATGTCACTTTTTTAAATTCATCCAAAGATAGGCAAAGAATATTAAGTCCATACAACCATGTTTGTTGTTTTTTGTTGTTTTTCTGTAATCAAAGTTTCGTTGTCAGAGTTAGAGTCATCAGACTGTTCTTGTCACGTCTTGTCAGCTGCTCATGCCTTCCGTAAAGCGGTAGTGTACATACTTTACGGCAAGCTACGGTGTGGCGAGCAGCGGCCAGCGGGTACTTGGGGGTAACAAACAGAGTGAAAACAATGTAGAACATTTGCTGGGCACGGTTCGCACCACAGAGTACCTTTTTATAACTGAGATAGAGATGTCACTTCAACGTTTCGCACACAGCGACATCTGGTGCTTTTTTGACGGCAAAATATGCGATGACGTCATTGACGTCTAGTTTCCTAAATGTTAAAATAATTTACTTTGAGCAATTGCTATTACACCACGTTCTATTATATACATTAGAACACGGTGTAATAGAAATTGCCCAATTTCCCGTTTTGATGAATTTGATAATTATTCAGTGCTTTATTTTTTACACATTTTCTTTTTATCAGGCATTCCAACTCCAACTTAGACACCCGGTGAATGTGAAAAACCACAGGGGGACGACTACGAAATTCGAAAATCGAAGTTCGTATCGTATCGTCCCGCTCGCTCTCGTATTAAATCATATTAGCGTGAGCGGGACGGCACGACACGAAGTTCGAATTTTGCACTTCATAGTTTAGGGCCAGGTAGGGAATATTCTATATAATGTTTTAGCGTAAGAAAAACTGATGCGTATAATGATATTTTCGATAAGACATTACTATAATTAAAAAAGGTCGACGTTACCAGTGCTCACAAAATAATTAATTAGCATAAACGCATTTTTAAACAAGGAAAGATAAATGAAAGCATTTATTAAGCGAAAATAAAATATTTATTCCAAAATTTAAAACTCCAATATAACCTATATTGATATTAGCACCACCTATCGACGTGTGACAACAACTTCATGTCTATAACCCAACCAAATAGAATATTACTTAAGTATATACTATACAATGTAACTTGAGTGACTACTGAAATTAGCTGGACAACGAGGTGTACATTTTGTTCTAAGTTATACCACCGTGGTTCGCACAATCACGTTATTTTGTGGTATAATACTACACGGGGACTACTACGAAATCCTTTTTCTAAGTTCCGATGCAGTTCAGCCCCTAAACTACGAAATTCGAAAAACTTCGTAGTCGGGGGCAGTCCCTATACTACGAAGTGCAAAATTCGAACTTCGTGTCATGCCGTCCCGCTTACGCTAATATTATTTAATACGAGTGTGAGCGGGATGATACGATACGAACTTCGATTTTCTAAATTTCGTAGTCGTCCCCATGTCATTCATTCATTCAATCAGTCAGTCAGTTCAGTAGTACAAGTACAACTAGTACATAGTAGTAGTAGGTCTGTGCACACATCGCACATTTTGGAGGTGGTGAAGTTTTTGTTTATTTTTATTTTACCTTGGGCAATGAAACTAAGTGTAACATACCGCGGAATAAAAGGTTGACTGTAACTAAAGTACTTAATAAATCATTACTCGCACAAAACAGAACGGAAAGTTGTGTGCAACATGATCGTATCCATGAGTGGAACGGCGATTACTACTAGTGACCCTGGTTTTTATTGCAGCTATTTTGTAACACTAGAAAAAGTAATACGTATTTCATTAACAAACCAGTAATATAACGTCTAATGGGATCATATTAGAGTGCAGGAAATACCTGGTCTAACAATGGAAGAGGAATTACGATGTTTTGTCTGTAAGGAGTTCTACAGAGAACCAGTTCTACTTCCATGCGGGCATGCCCTTTGTCGCCTGTGCGCGGCCGGTCTGCAGAGCCCAGTGCACGAAGCAGACGGTGCCGCGGCCACGGACTACCAGGAGGCGGACAAGGCGTCGGTGTCCAGTGAGACTGACAGTGGCGTGGTTTGCGGCTCGCGGCCTAACAGCTACGCGGGCACTCCTGCCGCCGCCACTTACAACAGCGCAGCCTTCAGTTTGACATGTCCCATATGCAGTAAGCAAGTATACTTAGACGACAATGGAGCAGAGGGCCTGCCACCGTTTCGCGTCATGCGGACGATTGTCGAACGCTTCGGTGGTGTCACTGGCGCACCACCTGCCGAGGAGGCTTGTCAGATGTGCGAAGGCGACAGGCGAGCAGCCGTAGTGCGGTGCGAGCAGTGCTCAGTGCGTTACTGCTCTGGCTGCAGAGATGCATGGCACCCAATCCGGGGGCCTCTCGCGCAGCATGAATTGCGAACCCTTGGGACAACATGTACTGACCACGGATCCCCACCTGTACTCTACTGTAATACTTGCCTAGTCCCAATTTGTCAGCGGTGTGTAAATGAAAGGCATTCTTCACATGTTACACAGCCCTTATCCAGTGCTGCTCGTGCACATAAGGTATGTTTAAAGTTTGGTCTATCTATTTTATGATTATGAATCAAATACACCACTGTGTACTGCACATAAGCAGTAATCCAACTAAATTTTCTTTGCAGTAAATATTCACTTTGTTTCTGGTGAATACTGTTACACATAAGGCAGCATGCTGGTTTCTTTATTAAATAAGTATATACCTATTCTATAATACAACTTTAACCTCCAAACCTAACACAAAAAGGCCAGCTGTTGTGATATCTGTCTGCCTGACAATTTTTTTTTGTCTTCACAAATATGTGAATAATTTTACTAACTGTACTATCAGTATCTTAAGTTTGTTACTTTATTATGACCTGCCTGCCTGTGTGCAAGGTCTCATAATGGCATTCAGTCTTAGAATGAACAAAGAAACATTATTCATTTGATGTGTCTAAAGACCATTTATTTTTTGTATACATTTTGTTTCAGACTGAACTCTCACAATCACTGCAACAACTTTCAGAACAAGCCAAAGCCATGACAGAATACATTCAAGTAGTAAAGGGAACTGGCGAACAAATGAATGTAAGTATAAGTCATACTAGTCATCAACATTCCAGTTGATGTAATCTAACACTTGTTAGTGTCATTAATTGCTTTACTGGCTTAAGCTTGTATATACAAACAAGTAGGTAATTTGTTTCTTTTTTGTGAGAAAAAAACATCCTGACAAATTGAGAACCTCCTCCTTTTTTTGAAGTTGGTAAAAAAGTTTCTGCATGTCTTCTTAAAGCCATCTGTTTTGAAATCCATTCCAGTTAGCTAAGCATCCAAACAAACCAAATATCAAGTAGAATAACTCACATCTATTTTCATAACATTGATATTAGAGATTATGGATAGATTACAATTTCTGATGTACCTAGTTAGGTTTAAATGTTTTTGTACTTGAAAAGATGTCACTGCCATTTCAATTTATATCGGAGCTCCTGATAGCACAGGTAAGTTGACTAAAAGTTGCCTTATATTAAATATTAACTTAATAATATTATTGATTGTTGTTTCGGATTCTGGTAGTAAAAATTTTGTTTCCCAGGACTCATGTGAGGAACTCGAGCGTCAAATCGATCAAGTATGCGCAGAAGTAGCGCGAGGGGTGGAGGCCCGTCGCGACGAGCTGGTCCGGGCCGCCCGCACGTCGCGCGCGCAGGCCGCCGCCGACACGCGTGCTGCCACCTCACAGGCCGCTCAGAGGCTGCGAGAGGCCACCGCCCTACTGCATTTCTCCATTGAAGCGCTTAAGGAGTCTGACCCGGCTGCGTTTCTACAGGTATCCTTAAACACCTATTGAAGCCTATTGTATACTTGTGTTTACTTTATCCATAATTTATCAGTTATTATTCTGCGGGTGGTAGGACCTTGGGCTTGTTGCTCGTTTGCCTTCCTCGTCGTATAAAAAAAAAACAGAAATTCAATGATAAAAATTGCACATGTTTTAAAGAAAAACAATGACACTATTTAAAATTGTGTAAACTTATATAAGGAAAACATAATAGTTAGCTAATGCAAATAATTAAATGTTATTAACTTATTAGATGTATTTTTTCCCATTTGTCTTTGAATTATCGAAAAATGTGTGTGATAGTTAGACCATTAATTGTAATGTTAAAATAAATGGAGTACCTATAATGACCACTTCTGAAGAGCACAGAAAAACCTTAGTGCACATATTTAAATAAATGATAAATCATATTTCTTTTAGGCACCTTAGTAGTCGGGGCCCTGTAGTTCTAAAGGTTAATTTTTTACAACAGGTTTTTCAGTTATGTTATAAATATATAGACATAGACACTATTCTATATCCAAAATAAATTAGCTATCACACTAGCTGGTAAGGTGGTTCTTTTATCAATGTGTGTCACTGATATCCAAACATAATTTAGGCTTATCAATGACGTGATGTTCGCATTGAGTATGAAATCCATTCCAAATATTACTATACCATTATTTATCAGCGTCACTGCATTCTCATTGGCTTATTTTTGTTTTTGTTCGCAACATGTTTATAATCTTAACAGTTTTAGGATAATTTTGTACAGACACACCCTGTTTTACAATTACCTACAAAATAAAAATATACGCCCATTTAGATATGGAGTAAGGAGGGTTATTTAATGAAACTTTTTAGCAAGTATTAAAGTAGCATGATCAAGCATAATGTCATTTGTTTTAGGTTTTGTCTACTCGTAAAAAAAGCAGATTTAATCAAAGTACAACTTTTTTTGGGATTGGAATATTATGCTAGTTTTGATACCTTTTATAGCATACTGGACAGAGGGTATGCTACCATACTGACTACGTAATAAAAGCATGAGTATCACGTTTCTTTTAAACATTATCAAAAAACATACAATCTTTCTAATTGTATTATGAAACAAGGTCCAAGCTGTCACAGACTCACAGAGTCCCCAGGCCCCATTCTCGTGGTTAAAGTGTCGTGACATTCGGTGCAGGTGGGCAGCATCCTGTCGGCGCGCGCGCAGGAGACGGCGGCGTCGCTGGGGGCGCGCGCGCCGCCGCCCGCGCCGCCCGCGCTCACGCTAGACGCGGAGCCCGTGCTGCGCGCCGTACGCGCCATGAACTTCGTTGAATGCATCCGTGAGTCTACACTGTCCACCAAAGTCATACTCTGTCAAATATAGTGATCCATGTACTTGGAAATATATGCCCGTTTTCACCAACGACTCCTAAAATTTAAGGGATCCCTTAGCTCTTTTAGGGGACACCTAAGATCAATTTCCGTTTCACCAACGCTTAAGTAACACCTAACTGCTTAGGGGGTCCCGTAAGTTTAGGGGGTCGAATATTGACCCCCTAGCGCTAAGTGACAGTTCGCGCAGTCGCAGATGCGTTTTAATTTTTATAGGTTATCGTGCATTTGTTATGCAATAATTAACTTGATTGATAATATTTATATAAAATGGAAGGCTATTTAAATGATTTTGTAGAGTTTGGAAGCTGTTGAATAAATAGATTTAATATTCACATCAAAGTTATTTAGATCAGACTGAAGATCAGATGATTTATCAAAGTATGATAGGTACTAAAGATTTTTCATAAGATATACCTACTCGCAGAATGTCGAAAGAAAACGTGCTTTTCATACATGAAAAAATTTAACATTAGAGGTATTTGGAATATAAGAATAACCCAAAACAGAAGAAGAATAGTTCTGTATAAAGGAAGGCCTCATCGCAGTTGGACGAATGCCTAATACTAATTATCCATCATCAGTCTATTCTTGACCCTCAGAATACAAAACAAACCAGAAGCCGAGTTCAATCATAATAGCACGCCGCGCACTGTGTCAATTTATTATTGATTTCGCTATCCGTTTACACTTAAAATAATAATCCTATTCTGTTTTTTTATAAACCCAACGGCATTTCTGCATGTAGGAACCACATGAGAAGCGATTAATTAACATGCGCGCTCGCGGGTTCTGGTCTGTTCTGTATTATACGGGTTTCAAAGAAATCGAATAACACAATACTTTGAAAATATGTACAGTTCATGAATAAATTATCAGATAACTAATCATTCCAGTTTCAGTCAATGAATGCTCGCTAATAAACTACAATCATCGCACCGAAAGTTCGAAAAAAATTTGATAGTTATAAACTGTTCTGATTTTTCTGGATGGCAAAGATAATGCCATACAGCCTAGTCAACATATAAAAATGAGAAATAAGACGTCAATTTAGTATTAATTATATATCTGTATAGTTTTTCTATGTTTTTATAATGTTGGTTTAATTTTTTACAGACGATTTTTGAAGTTATTTCTCTTAAAAAAAATTATCGATACAAAACCGGTTTTAGAAATCACTATAGCTAAAACAAACCGTCACTTAGTTAAGTAACCCCTATTAAGGCGTTACCTAAGATGGTGAAAACGAAATTAGGTTAGGGAGAGATATAAGGAGCCACTTAGGATAAGGGTCCCCTGACTAGGTGATGACTTAAGTGTCGTTGGTGAAAACGGGCATTAGTGATGTAACGAATTTTTTTTTTTGCAATAATTTATTAAATTATAATAACTACACAACATTGGAGCTGGGTATTCGAACGTATCAAATCGAACGTTGATAACATCACTAACAGGGACATTGCAGTACAGCATAATGTAGGAAAATACTATTGCAGGGGCATATTTACGGGAAAAAAGACTGCACATGATCTGTCCCGATCGCAACCACCGTCCTATTCGTTAATCCTAAAGGGAAGCCAAACAGATATATCTACTAACTATATCGTATCTATCAAGTTTTAAAAACAATCTGAAAGAAAGATAAAGTGGTGTCCTACATCAAAAACCACATTAGCCAGGTTATTTAATTTCAGTATCACAAGCAACTGTCTATTCTGAATCTGTTTATAAATAAGCCGTTCCACTAACACTGTTTGTAAATCGTGCGCCGATTGTAACGATGTGCTATCTATTTTGATGCTCCATTCGGACTGCAGCGGCGGAACAGGAAATGAAATCTCCAGGTATGCAAAATTAAGGATTTTGACCTAGTAATTTATACCTAGTACGGTACGTTGGTATAATATGAAAGGATTTATTTGCGATGAAAATTGTTTTCGTAAGTAGGTAAGTACTTGATTGTTTTTTTAGTTTTTAAACAGTCTTCTAGTTTCGTAGTTTAAACTAGGAAGCATTCGGTAAATATTGTAATAGAATACTTTGTGAAAAAAATCAGTTAGTCATACTCTTTTCACTGCAATTTTTGTAATACCTACACAATTTCTCGTTCTTCCTTGGTCGTCAACAGTTTTTACCGAAATATCGCGCATTGAATCGAAGCATCGGGGGAGACGGCAACAGCGACACTTCTGTGAACCATCGCTTCGTCCTACGTCTTTTCTTTCTGACCTGCACCCATAGACTTAATAGCGTACCTATGGATAGGCACTCCGGTACTCGGTTTATGACGCCAGTCCAACGGTAATAAAATACTAAACTAGTGGCTCTGTGAGCTGTAGACCTCGCGACTTCGTTTTTGAACTTTTTTTTTTATTTTCAAAAAACGAATCGTCAAAAACTTCTATATAGTTATTCAACCTGATCACAAAATTTCACGAAGATCGGGTCATTTTTGAGCGTTTATCTTTTTTTTTTTCTTTAAAAAAATCCAAAAACGAATCGACAAAAAAAAAACTATTTTGCAAACAAACACAAAATTTCTCGAGACTCATTTGAGAAATGCGACCTGTAGATGAGAACAGCCGGACAGACGGCGGACAGACATACCAAAGCATTTTCGTCCAAGCTAAAACGGAGACACTCGCTGAGTTCGTTCGCTCGGTCAATTAAGTATTACCAACGTAATGAACCGCGCCGGCCCGGCCGGCCCCCGTAGCGGTGCCAGACGTGCTGCTGCGGGCGTCTCCCCGTGTGAGGCGGCCCCTCACGCTCGGTATGCTTGCAGCGCCGGGCGCGCCGGCGATGGCGGTGGAGCTGTGCGCGGCGCGCGGCTGCTCGTGCACGCTGGCGTGGCGCGCGCCGCCCGCGCCCTGCGCCGTGCGCGGCTACGTGCTTGAGCTGGACGACGGGCTGGGCGGGCCCTTCCGGGTGAGTGGTGACTGGCAGGTCAAGCTGTCACTGTTCATTGAGCGGCCGAAACTCACGGCATAAGTAGTTGTTAATTGACAGCACGCGCAATGTGTTAGAATTGTAGTTTATGCAACTGCTACATAATGAGGGCTCTTAAAACACGAGTGTGTTTTTATGAAACGAGGCGAAGCTGAGTTTCATAATAGGATCACACGAGTGATTTAAGGCCTAATTATGTGGAGTTGCATATACATTACTTTATCTGCACACATATAAGTACTCGTAAGATGAGTTCAGAAGCCGAAGGCATATATCATACCCATACCTGTCACGAATTTGACTTTTTTTTGTCATAGACAAACATACCGAGCTGACGTTTCGTAAACTGTTTTTTTTATTGTAAAAAAAAATATCACATTATTATTTATACATGTCGGACTGAACTCGACTTATATACGTGAGTGATCCATTTTATTTCACTATAATTGTAAATTACGTTGGTTTTCAAATTTAAAACATCGAATTCGATATCGAAAAGTCATTACGACATGTCGATGTTCGATGTCGTAATGACTATTACTTGACTGCTGGTGGTGGAGGTGCTGGCTGGCGCTGTCGGCGAGAAGGCCACGACATGCTGCAATGCTGGTCATTTTCTACGGTTTCTGAACGCATTATAGAGGACTTATGATATGTGTGTAGATAAAAACGGTAACCGCACCGCCCGTGGCGCATAGTCTTACAAGCTGTACTTAGGTATAATCAACGGTCACTGCTTGTGGTCGCGAATTTTATCAAACTGACCATATTGACCCTGTTACATTTTTTTTTGATTAGTTATATCCTTCTTTATATATTACCACTTGACTTTACAGGAAGTGTACTGTGGCCGGGAGACAATATGCACGGTGGATGGCCTCCATTACGCTTCGCTGTACAGCGCTCGGGTAAAGGCGTTTAACGGGGCCGGCGAGGGCCCTTACAGCGAGGTCATCGGTCTGCAAACTTCTAATTGTAAGTACATTTCTACAATATTTTTGATTATCTCAACATGTAATCACGGCAATCTACAACACTATCCCGCGTTAATTACCACCCAGGATTTTTTTTAACTGATTTCCTCAACATTGCGGCTATATACAATAGGATAGAATTATATTTACTTGGCCATTCCGTGGTACCTGTTCATTCCATCCTTTTTTTCCGCTCTATTTGTGTGTACAGTTACGGCCTTATCACACTAGCGATTTGCGAACGAGTGCTTCATACTAATATCACTCGGCGAACACGTTGCGTGATCACCTCAATACAAAATTCGCTAGCAAATCGGCAGTGTGAGGAGGCTGTTAATGTAAGCGTGTTTGTTGTTGAGCAGTGGCGTGGTTCACGTGGGACGCGCGCTGCGGCGCCGGCGAGGGCGCGCTGGCGCTGTCGGCGGACGGGCTGGCGGCGCGCGCGGCGGGCTGGCAGCCGCGCGTGGCCCTGGCCGACCAGCCGCTGGCGCGCGGCGTGCACTACTGGCGGCTCGTGCTCGCCGAGTACGACGGCGACGCCGACCCCGCTTTCGGCGTCGCCCGCGCCGACGTCGCGCGGGACAAGATGCTCGGTGAGTCCGTCGTACGGTAGCAGCCGCGCGTGGCCCTGGCCGACCAGCCGCTGGCGCGCGGCGTGCACTACAAGTAACTATTCTAGTGAATTCAATTGAATCTTAAGTCTTGGTCTTACTACACTCACGTAATTGCTTATTGTATTATGCCTGGAAAAGGGCTAACTCAGTTGTTGCATGTCGCAGGCAGCGACGCGTTGGGCTGGGCGATGTACATCGACGCGCGGCGCTCGTGGTTCGTGCACGGCGGCGCACACGCGGGGCGCGCAGCGCGGGGCGTGGCGCGCGGCGCGGCCGTCGGCGTGCTGCTGGACCTGACGCGAGGCACGCTGCGGTTCACCGTCGACGACCAACCACAGGTTAGTTATTAAGCCGAGTTAAGACCTGCAAGAAAAATCGTGCAAGTTGCAATACATTGCGGCGTTCGATCGCCCACTCCAAACTCGTTCGCTTTACGACCTCGCATTGTATTGCAAGTTTATTGATGGTTTTTCTTACAGGTTGTATGGCCGGAGGGTTAAGGAAAGTTAATAGTTAGTTAGTTGGTTAATAGCTAGTTGTACGTTGCGTTGAGCACAAAACCACAGTTTCGCGCTCGCACTTATGCCATGAAAATTATTTTTCAACCATCATCCATTTCAAGAGATCTTATTCGCTAATCCTGCTGCTAAGCACTACTCGAACTATCCCTTCACCTTCATCCTTCACCGTTGGCTAAGACAGCAAAGCTTAGCCCTTTATTATTCACAGGGTGAGATAGCCTTCACGGGGCTCCGCGGCGCGTTCTACCCGGCCGTGTCGCTGAACCGCGGCGTGGCGGTGACGCTGCAGCCCGGGCTGCCGCCGCCGCCGGAGCTGCTCATGCAACAGCTCAGCATCGAGTGAACGGTATTGCCATAATCAGCTCATCTTCCGTCGTATCTCGTCTCCTACCTAAATTCGTCCTGGGCACAGATCACCTGTTACAATCAGAAGACTGTCTCGAGCGCTGTTACAATTTTAATTGCTAGGCCTTGTTGCAGTCAGCTTCACAAGTAGACACAGCAAGACATTTGTCAAAACGTTTTGCATCTGACTGTAGTGATAATGCACTAAAACGGTAGGCTGCTTTTGACGCTGACTTTAAACGAGCGACTACGATTTGGTATCGTGACGTTTCAAAAAAGGCCGTGACGATAATTTTTGACGTGATCGCAATTTAATGACTACGTTTGAAATATTTATTGAACGTTTAGTCTTGTTCAAACCGCAAAACTATTGGAAACTAACAATATGAGATGCTCAAAAGCTTAAGAAGCTTCGTACAATCCTGGTCATCTTATCTTCACATGTAAAAAGAGCTAAATTGATACATTTAACGTGACATCAATTTGTGGTTTCACCTGGCGTCATGTCATTAGCTGGTGACCACAGAGATATTTTGTGTTCTTACGTTAATTGCTATTTAACTATTAAATAATAATCGTCGAATTTGTATTTCTCTTATCTTTTGAATTTAAATATTAGTACCCGCCCAATAGAATAGGAAATTTACTAGCGTGTAATTAAAGTTTGATAATATATTAAATTATTTATTACCTTAACACAGGTAATCTAATTGTAAGTGTTAAAGTACACGAAATTATCATTCATGCACTAGCAGTGCTAGGTTATTTATTCGTACTTAACAAACGTAACAATAACGTTCTTAGCGTGAACGGGGCCTGAACTCTTATATTAAAAGCCGAATTATTAACTTGTGAGCTCATAGGTATAGCGGGGTGGCGAAACCAAAACATGCAAAAATTATTATTGCAAAGATTCTTAGGGCCACTTGCAGCAAAAAAAATAATCTAGTTAAATCTTAAAACCAGGTTTTAAGATTGACAGTTCTATACATTTTGACACAGCTAAACTGGAATTATCTAACACTAAACCTGGGTTTATTTTTTGCTCCAAGAGGACATTAATATATGTTTTTTTAGGGTTCCGTACCTCAAAAGGAAAAAAACGGAACCCTTATAGGATCACTTTGTTGTCCGTCTGTCTGTCAAGACCCTTTTTCTCTGGAACGCGTGGCGGTAGCATGCTGAAATTAATATCAAATACTCAAGCCTGCGGTCCCTTGAAGCTGTGAAAAAATCAACCTTCTAAGTCAACGCAATCAAAAGATACAGTCATTAAAAAGGCTATTTCCATACAAATTGCCGAAATCCGAAAACCTTACTTCCAGTTATCCTTGAAACTTGAAATTTGGTATGAAGGTAGGCTCTTATAGCACAACCACTCAGAAAAGTCTCAAAATCTTGAATTTTTATGTCTGTCTGTGTATGTCTATGTGACATACACACTGTTTACCACTGCTAACGACATCAACAACTTAAAACACTGGGGAAAAGCAGGGAAATCTTTGTACGAAACCCTCGTTCGCGAGTCCGACTCGCACTTGGGCGGTTTTTTTTTTATAATTACTAAGCGATTTCTAATTAGGGAGTTCCATACTTAAATTAAATTGGGACCACCTTGAAATAGCCTTTTTCCAATGTAAAACAAAAACACAATTTGGATCATATGGAAATTAATTACCATTATAATGGATGTCGGACATAAACGAACAATTTTTATTAAAAAAAAAAACTTGTTCAATACTTTCTTTTGCCGTCTGTACTTTGTATTACCTTTCATGTGCATACCATATTACGAGCACATAACCTATAGAGACGTAATATAAGGCGACCCGACCCAGTCTATTTACCATCCGTCAGTTTCGACCATAAACTAGAACCGAAGACTGTTTGACATTTAAAATATAAATCACCGTCAATTTACATCATCACGTCTTGTTGTGCCGTTAAATGGTGCGAAAACCACAGGAAAACATGTAGTGTAACAACAAACAATATTACAAAAAGAAACAAAAAAACTTCTAAATAAAACGTTTGCCATCCTTGTTATGTCATAAAAAAATAGATCGATAATGATGATTTTTCTATTTCCATCGTTCATATAAGCTCACAAACAATTATAATAGATATCTTATGTTTATTTATTATTAAATAAGTTTGTCATTGTTTATTATAGTTATTTTTAAAATATTTGTGTGTATATTTATCCGTATCTAATAAGCATTACAAGCTATTAAACAAGCATATTGATTGATTAACGACAGTACTTATAAACTTATAATGTGAAATCTTAGTACAACTCTGACTTGCATTCCGTTAAAACTAGACTTTATGAATGTTTTTTTTTTTGCGTAAAGCTCTGGCCGCACAATTCCTGCATATTTTTTTGTATTCAATTCTAAGTCATATCATAATCTTTAATGATCATAGAAAAATGTTGTACGCTGAAGTTTTTGTATGAAATTTATTTTTAGAAAACAGAAATTTCATCATTGACGCATTCTATTTTGTATTGCATTTTTTTATGTATCAGTTAGCTATTTCATCAGCCGAAAATGATACCTACGTATTGAGTATCGGCCTAAACCATCATTAATAACTTATATTTTATGACTATGACGTTTATTCTTAACAAGTTTAATTTAGACTAATTAAATTTATCCTGTTTGACTATAATTACCTGTAGGTAACTGGGCAGTTTCGGCTAGATGCATAACTGTAACATACGACACCATCTATGAAAATCAATAAATATAGGTCATCAAACAAAACTGTTTTTAGGCAGTGTGATTCTATCGACAAATAAACAGCCCGTATTGAAATTTTGTTATTCTTAATTTTTGAAATTTTTTGGTATGATCATTTCAGTGCCTAGCATAGTTTTACCTTTTACTAACGAAGAATCCTATTAACATTTAATGTCATGTTGATGCGGTACCTTTACTTATTTTATCCGCCTCTATTTTAATACTGTAAGTGAGTATGAATTCCGTTTTAATCTTTCGTAAGTAAACGTAAAAGTGCCATTTAAAAAAATCTTATGTTTTATTATGTTAGTCAGCAACAGATTATGTCGAACAAAAATACACTAAATGATTTTTTTATGGTTTGTATTTTGTAAACGGATATTTTAGTTTATGCATCGGCAATTTATCAATATTGATGATGTTGACTGTACCGTACCACCTACTTTTGTCAAAAATGTACCTTTCTTTGTGCTAAGTTATTTAATTATTTTAGATGTGCCGCAGTGTGCTATATTTCGATAACTTAGAATCGTACTTAATAATGATTACGACTGATTTACAATAAACTTAAATACTGTGACTCCATTATTTTATTTTTGCACGAGTTCCTGAATCGAACATGGGTCCGTAAAGGTGCAATTCCGTGCATCACGGCCGCCGCCGTTTCCGATGTCTGCGACGGACGCGTGCGGCCTACGACAGAGACGTACAGTCGCAGACTTCGGAAACGGCGCCATACATTTTCATATACTGACTATTGTCGCATCAGCGCTTGCATGCAAGCATCCTCCGTCCGTACAAAACCGCACGACTGCACATGAAGCGGCAACATCGCGACAGCGCTGCATGCAAGGGGATCAATTAATCACGTGATGATATTTATCAATATAAATATAAGTACTGCGTATCTAAGGTCGCGTCGCTCCGCTGCAGAGTGGTAAGTGTGGTTACGCCTAGTTCGGTCTTACCTTTAATGTTATGGGCGTGCTGTGGCGCCGGTTTTTGTTATAGGTCGGTGTGTACATTTGACGCGATGGCTGTATAGGTATTTATGACCTCGACTGTATAAAGGAACCTGCATTCGTTTATTTTTCATTGATAAAAATACATTTAAAAAAAACTATAAATTTGGGTCAGCGAGTCACGCTAGGAGTTAAATTAAAACTTTCACGTCTCATCTGGTACAAATTGCCCAACAAATATACTCACAGGCACAAATTATTCGCCCACCCTATTTTTATTTTACAATTAATTCTACAAGTATTTTTTATTTAAATAACAGCTTTTTTACATTAATCAAGGAAAAAATTGTGGGCGACGCATTTTGCCTGCAAGTATAATTACTTAACGCTTTAAACGCCATGGCAAATAATAGCCAAGTCTGAATTTCTGTACAGGTAGGTAATCTACCCTACCATACAATAACGTTCTATTCGGTATCCAACTTTGGGAATGGGAATTGGCAATTTTCAATCATTGGCAACGTTTTTGTCATAAATTTCTCCATAACTTACTTCGATAAGATCAAGATGGCAAAAAATATTGGGAGATGCCAATGGATCGATATTACATAGAACCCTACCGTGCGAGGTCCAAAGAAGGTAGTAGAGACGTAACTCTTTAGCGTTAAGTACCCATGTGAATTTGTCACAAGCATTTAATGGTCATTTTGTCCTATTAAAGTAGCTAGTAGAGGTAGAGACAAGCCGATTCAGCGACTTTTTTTTTCATTGTCGCACTTTACTAAGTAACCCTAACCGTAGTGTCACAGAATAGCTAATTGTACTTAGGTAGTGCGAGTGTTGCACACGCGCTTAGCTGGTTTCCATTGTTTGTGCATTATAACGAGGGTTGCGTGGTCAAACCCGTTATAGTTTCACACGTGGACGACGAACGGAGAATGCACATAGCTTCGAGCAAAATTCGTAAATAAAAAACAGTTTGGCGTGAAGAGTTTATTTTGGCCAATTTCCAACAATAATATATTTTTTAATATCAAAAACAAAATCACAGAAATGTGTGATGACACTGCCACTGGAAAGACAACTTTGCAATAATGCAATCTGCAGTAAATACTAATAAAGGCATGATTTCGAAGGATAAATAACTTATTTTTTATAAAAATCTATATGATATGCCGGTCAATTGTCAAATCGTTACTGGGTTCAAGATAGACATGTGTAAAAAAGAATTTGGCGAAAGAATGACGTATGTGTATCTATATGAGCACACCGGCCGGAGAGTCTGAACAACCAATGCACATCTCTTTTAACACAGTTGTTACTATCACATCGGAAGACCAAATCAAACCAAGACGTCAACCAGACCTGTTGCAAAATCAGCATGAAAATTATCACAGATAGAAAGTTCAGTCCACTCTGGGATCAACCCAGGGACACTTACACTTGTTACGGTTAAACCGTTTATACACAACTCCAGTAATACAGGCATACAACAAAACGTCGAGACAACAACAGTTTTTGTAATAAATCATCTTTGCCTATTTTCTAACATTGACTGACAGTTATTCTGGCAGGTTGAGTTATGAAGTGCTACAATCTGCATTGAATTAAGCAGACAAATTTACCTGCATGCATGTAGATAATAGTGCACAATTCAGACTTGTTCATGTTTAATCCTGAAGCTTCGAAAAACACAAGGGAGTCGCTGTTTTTTAACAACAAATGATAAATATCAAAAATCACAGTGACAGTTTTTACTTATGTAAATTACTTATGTGAACACCAAAACTACTAAATTTCTATGCAGAATTCTGTAACAATATTGACAATTAGATCAGGTACTAGCCAATTGGTCAACTTTTCTTGGGCACAAGTCGTTGAAAGGCAGTGCCAAGGAAATAAGTCAGTTTCAAGTAATACTGAACACAATTTTGTGTTTGAAATGTTTTCCCAATTTCAGACAAAGCTACAGACTGAAAATGCAGACCAAATTATTCAACTCTTCACTTGATATTCCCAAATCCCCAGAGAGCAAAAAGACAGGTTACTTTAAGAATCAAAACTGAACGCTCTCTAAATTAAAATTCCCCTAGACCAAGCAATGTACCATGGCTGCAAGCCGTGACAACACAGTTCATTCCCCAGCCTCGTTAAAGTCACAGTTTCAACTATAAAAAAAAAACTCCTCTATTAGGTAAGGTAGGCCAATTCTGGTGTTGCAGTTATGTATCCTCTAGTGCACATAATGTATGGATATTCGAAACAATTTGGTTTTTCCATTCTCCTTATTGCCTACCAAACCTTACACTTCTGTGACGAAATTCTAACTGTGACTTGAACCGCTTTACAGAAAATAAAACACAAAAGGACATTAATAAATCTGAACAAATACGGCTTGTTGTAACTAGACATTGTCTCAAGCGGTCAAAAGCAATGTCTCTTTGATACTGGTTTTACTCACAATTCATCATCATATCAATATTTCCACAGATCGTAAGAGCTAGACTTCAAACCTACCCATATTACAGAATTAAGATATTTTTTATGCATTTATTTCAGAAAAAAATAAAACTGGTGCTAGCTCTACTTTACAAAATATGGGTAGGTGTCTCACGAATATCTGTTAAAAGTCTACCACAATTTATGTTAAGATCACTGACAAATCTAGGTAGACTCTCACAGTTTCAGATAAATATTTTACGTTTTAACAATATAGGAATTCACGCACAGTATCCAATATGGACAGAGAGCGCAAGATGCCTTTCGCAAGTCCCGATGTTTGTTTTATATACACTTTAAAAAAGTAACCTTTTTCAGGTTTAAAGTCTTATTTCACGATAAACTATTTACACGCACATTTTGTTACAATAAATTCATTACACTTTTTACAAATAAGTTTTTTGTTTTTATATTTTTATACTAATTCCATTCACCAGTCAGTCAGCGAGTTCAGTTTAAAGATAATCGCGCTCGGGCGCGTGGTCGCGGCGGGCGCGGGGCGCGGCGGGCGGACGCGTTACTTGTCGGCGGCGTCGTCGTCGTCGCCGCCCAGCCGGGCCACGTACAGGGCGGGGTCGATGACCTTGGGGATGGGCTTGATCTCGGTGCCGAGCTCCTGCTCGATGCGGTGCAGGGCGAAGCGGTCCTCGTAGGTGATGAGGTTGATGGCGATGCCGAGGTGGCCGAAGCGGCCCGAGCGGCCGATGCGGTGCAGGTAGGTCTCGGCCATGCGCGGGAAGTCGAAGTTGATGACCACGTTGACGGCCTGCACGTCGATACCGCGCGTGAACAGGTCGGAGCTCACCAGGTTGCGGCACAGCCCCGCGCGGAAGTCGTGGAACACGCGGTTGCGGTGCGCCTGCGCCATGCGCGCGTGTATGTAGTAGCAGCAGTAGCCCAGCTCTGTTATCTTCTTCGCCAGTAACTCGACCCGTTGAGTGGAATTGCAGAAAATGATTGACTGGTTTATTTGTAACTGGAAAGAAAAGGGCTCATACCATTATTTTGATCTTCTACTCGAAAAACATTTGTAATGTTGATACTCCACTTACACCCACCTTTGAAAATAAGGTATTTAAGCAATGCACCTTCTGCCTTTCTTGTACAAATGCATAATATTGTGTGACTCCCTTAAGTGTGAGTTCTTCCATAAGATTAATTTCATAGGGTTCTCTTAAGTGCTTCTCCATAAACTGCTTTACACTTAGAGGGAAAGTGGCAGAAAACAGCAAGATTTGGCGTTCATTGGGTAATCTAAATAGAACAAATAGGTAAAATTAGTTTTTTTTAGCAATTTAGATATCAAATGCGATTGTTGACTTCATAATACCGAAATTGAAACCAAAATTGGGTCTTACCGACAAATAACCATATCCAGCATGCCCTTGAAGTCTTGAGAAAGAAGTTTATCTGCTTCATCTAATACCAGCATTCGGCACTGGTCCATCTTAGCGACCTTCTTGTCCATGAGATCAATCATTCGGCCGGGCGTGGCAATTATCACTTGAACTGAAACAAGTACAGGTCAATTAATTCAGTGTTCACTAGAACACAAAAAAAAATACTGAAATACCTAATAACTGAATCAGAATTGTTTTTTCTCACTTATCAAAAGTGAAGGGGAATCCAATGGTATCATCATTTTCACAAATCGAATTCTACTATCCATCCAATAGTTAGATAGGTATATAAATAGTGGTGGAGAGTCAACTTTAAAGAAGTCATACCTATCTGCAAATAATTATTATTATCATTGTTTGTCAATTTATCATGGCCTTGAAATTGGACCCCAAATAGTAACATATCCTCCAAATAGCTTTTGTTTGGCATTCTACAAAGATTATAATTGTGTACCAGGATACTAAGATAAAAAAGTAGTGCATTTTGTGTGCAGTGTAATTTTCTAAAGTTAGTCAGCAAAGACAATTGCTGAAATCCCACATGAAAAAACTATATTGAAACCCTTACCATTTTGATAAATACGCATAATGTCATCTCTGAGGTTGGTGCCCCCTGTGGTAACCATTACGCGTATGTCTGTGTGCTTTGCCAGCTCAATGCAAATTTGTGATGTCTGAAGCGCTAGCTCCCTAGTTGGTACCACAATTAAAGCTTGAATAGCGTCTTTTTTTGGATCAACCTAAAAATAAATAAAGCCATAAGAGTATGCTTTGGGAATACACAATACATAAACAAATAAAAAGTACAAATCAGAACTGTTTTTTCTCACTTATAGTAAGTGAAGGGGAATCCATGGTTTCATCATTTATGTGAAATTACTAATAACACAATTGACATAAACAACACTTAGTACATACTAAATCTTAATTTTCACCAACGAGGTAGGCCAAAAAACTAAAAACACCTGTCAAATTAAAAAAAGAACGGTTGATGTATCAACCACAAGTAACTAACCAACTTTTCTTCCTAAAAAAACTCCTAGGTACCTTTAACAGATACCTGGATAGTAATTACATTATCATTATTAAAAAAAAAGTTAAGATTGAAGACAATAACAAAGTAGGTATCTTTATGATATCTTTTTTTAAGTCAAGGTTAAAAACAAAAACAAGTTAGCTGAAACAGATGGAAGTAGAGTTACCAGATCAAAACTTGACAGAGATACCTACATAGCTCAGAGAACAAAAAAAAGAGATGTTTACTTTTATTTATAGGAAGGTATTGTATCTTACTAAAAACCTCTCTGTAGTTGCTCCACATTGTAAAATAAAATCTAAAATCTCAGGACCAATACTGACATAACTAAGGTAACCCTAGATGGCATACACTCAATTTTTTTTTTTTTTTTATTTAATATAAGTAGTTTATACAGACAAAAAAATTTTAATAAGCTACTATAAAAAACCTTCTAGAGGTTTATGTAATAGCTGGGTCGTGTTTTATAAAGCTAAAAGTTGTAATTTACAAGCGGAAGTCTCTTTCTAACAAAAGGTGTTAGAATGAGACTTCCGCTTGTAAATTGTAACTTGTAGCTTTATGAAACACGGTCCTGGTCTAGAGGTTTATGTAATAGCTGGAAATTACTTGTAATATTAGAAATTCAACAGTAAAATTTGCACATGTTTATGAAAAATAAACACCTACTACCTACCTATTTAAAATTGGTAAAACACAATAGCTAATACTAATAAGTGTTATTAATGTATTTTTTCTCATTTGTCTTTGAATTACCAAAAGATGTGTGGTAGGTAGTTAAAATAAACACAGTATAGGTAATTTAATAAGAAAAATCAACTAGTTTTTAGAATAAGATTAACAGTAGCTTGCACTGACCTGCCCTGGGTTAAATAGCAACCCAGGGTTAACATGATATCAGATGATACAAATAGGTATGTTAAGTTAATCCTGGATAGTGACTAACCCAAGTTGGTGTAAGTCCATCTAAGATGCTTAAAATATATTTTATTACAATACCTATATTTTTTTTTTCCCAAGGATGCCTTTTATGTCAATTGTTGAAAAAATAATCCCAACATAAAATTCAAATTGAGTAGGTACTAGGTAGGTGGTATTCCTTTCCTAGTTATGTGTTGGTACACATAACTAGGAAAGGCTCAAAAACAATATCTGTAAATTTTTAAGCAGACTGAAGCTAATAAGAATCAAACTAAATTAAATATGTAGCTGCCAAAATTCAACCAGAAAAAAAAACTGTAAACTATGATAATGAAAGCAGTCAGAACAAATTAAACTTTACAGTTAGCATATAATTACCTGTTCTAAGACTGGAATACAATAAGCCCCAGTTTTGCCAGTTCCATTTTTGGCTCGAGCGAGCACATCTTTACCACTTAGTGCAATAGGAATTGAAGCCTCTTGAATAGGGGATGGCTTTTCCCATCCTTTCTCAAAAATGCCCATCAGCAGCTCTCGTTTCAAGCAGAACTCTTCAAACTCATTACCTCTTGTATCAGTGACATCCTGTGACAGAGTAACTGTTAACTCAGTATAAAAATAAATGTATTAATTTCTGTGAAGAAGCCAGCCTTGAGCAGATCGCGCATTGAATAGCTTTATTGGCCACGAAATTGGCTAAAATAAAAGTAGTGTGCATATTTTCATTATGTGGGTATGTCAAATTACTTACACTGGTTCTTATTCTTCTGTCTTTTGGGGGTATTTTTAATTTTGATTTCCAACCGATGTCGTCGACAGTTTTATCGACATCTCTGTAATTTCAAGAAAAGGTAAATACAGGCATAGACAATGTCGGTTACTTTTCAGCGAATACAACAAAGGAAAGTGTACCAACCCCTTATTCTGATTGCTCATACTGTTACCGACGTGATTACTTGAACTAATTCTATTTTCGGTCATCATTTTGCCAAATGATCCCACCTAGGGGCAATTAAAATTAGAAACGATTCACAATTTTTGTCCAAGTCCGACACTAAACAAAATTTATAACAAGTCACTTTTAGATACATAAGCTATTTGAGAAGTTTATCACGTTCACCAACTTAAGTCCAGAAATATCTGCAACAAGAAATAACCATTATCAACTACACAACGGGACTTCAAATTAGATTAAGCCCGAACAAGACGCGTCAACAATCAAGATACCTATAAATACTATCTAAATGTTATTGACGCAAGACATCAATACAAATACTTAACTAACAACTATTAGATTACAGCGATAGCGGGACATAAGTAGAACAAATGTAAATTATTTTACAAAAGACGTGACAAGCGATGCAGCCGATTACGAGAGATTCAATTCTACACACCAACTTACAAATTTCGTCTCAAAATTTAATATGGCCGCCAAACTGCTATCGCCATACTAAAATTCATTGCAAAGTGATTTTAAAGCAAATGTACGGATTTAAATCTTTTGTATCAATAAATGGAAAGTAATGCTATCTTTGGCATATGAAAGAAACTAATATTACCTTGATAAAACTTTACAAAAGACGACGACACTCGATACTCGACGACGACATCACAGTAACAAATCACCAAAGACAAGATTTTCTTTCTTCACGCAATTGACGTACTCACAACACAAACCATAAACAATTTTTTTGGCATAGGAAAATGTTGCCATTATAAATAATCTCATTAGGCCGGCTACGGACTGTAGGCTGATACTCGATATAAAAATTAAATAAAAATGTGCTGGCACATCAATTATTGGCCTTATTATTCGACAAATATTCGTATCGTCTGTCTTTTCGTTTGTCATCCCGAAGCAGGGCAGAGATGGAATAACAAACATTTGGCAAATAAGGAAAAACGAAGTGCCAGCACCAGCATTACATCGGATTGAAAACAACACACAAACACACCGATATGACTAGAACTAGGACCATGCAAAAAACAACAGACATGGCTGTATGGACTTCGTTTCCTTATGCGATAAATAAAAAAAACTGTAATGTGACGTACATGATGCAACTTGTGACCAAAGGGCTGGCAGTTTTCTCTCTCAAAGAATCAGCATCGCTATTCAGCGAGGCAACGCTGCCAGCCTTTTGGGCACTATGCCACGGGGGCCTTATTTAGATTTAATTTAGTTTTAAGTTGTAGTTTATTTAGTTTAAGCTTAGATTTAATGTCATTGTAAATTGCTTTTATTATGTTAATTAAATTATTTGTATAGCGTACATGACACATGTCAGTGTCATATCACTAAGTGTAGAGTGCAGGTCTGCATTCTGCAATTCGTTTTTTTTTTTATCAAAAATAATTTAATAGGCATCTTCAATTTAGCGTGGTAAAATCTGAACAAAACGAAATGTTCGTTTTAATTTTTTTTTGTAGTATACGAAAATGAGTTATTACATTTCAATATCCTAAACAGCGGGCGTACGTAACCCCAGCAGAGTTTGTTTGCCTTATGAATTGTGAAATTTGTATATATATTCTGTGCTCTTAAAGCTCGTTAATAATCAAAACCGTGACTAACCTATTATTTACATTACAGGACTGAATACTGGAAATCACAAGCTCGGAAATATTGCGAATTTTGTAAATGTTGGTTTGCTGATAACAAAGTGGTGTGTACAGCATGATTGCATTGATGCATGCTATTCATTATCATGCAATTAAATTACATTCTCTAGTAAACCAAATTATATTATATTATATTATTGTCTGAAGAGTTTAACCCGTCATCTCCTGCTGAACCAATAAGGGTCAAGACATTTGTTAAAAAAAAAAAATACTTTTTCCATGCATTAAAAATACAGAAATTACTTTGAGGTATTTATGAATTTCTGTTTTATTCCGATCTCAAAAAATATGTAACACAGAATTCAATAAGTAATTTAAAAAAAGTATTCCAAAAAACAACAGGAACATGAGTTATGAATATTATAATGTATCATAAAGTTTTTAGTACTGAGCAGTTAAAACAATTATTAATAAGTGACAAAAATTTACCCTTCACTCTTTTATATCAATGAATCACCTGTATACATACCTATTGCTGTTGTGAACTTATAAATACTTTGCCTTCTCATCCTGCTGCACTAGCAATATTATCAATAATGATTATCATCAGCCCTTTTTATGTCCCACTGCTGGGCACAGGCATTCTCTCAGAATGAGAGTCCTTGGGCCTTAGTTGGCACTGTAAAACTCAGAGGCTAGGGAGAGCTAGGGCTCAAACCCACAACCCACTGCTTGAGAGGCCATAGGTCAAACCAGCAGGCTACCATGGCTGTAATGACAGTAGTGATTGTGTTTCTTTGACAAAATCATAATTACTTCGGATACTAAACTAATACCACTACACTACACAATAATACCACTACAATACACTAATACCATTTTTTGATTGTTTAAAATCATACTTATTGCTGATGTTAACAGCATTGCAGTATAAAATGATTGCCTTTTTCAGTCAATTTCGTTTCACGAAGGTGGAAAACGCCACAAGGAAAATGTTCAGAAGCACATATCAACGATTACAAAGAAGAGCACAAAGGAGTTTAAACAAAAGGAAAAAATTGATGATGACCTAAAGAAGATGGAAGCAGCAGCCATGGCGGCCTACTTGAAGGATGTCCAGAACAATGCAGACCTCACGTCACAGGTATACTACTAGAACATAGACACATATGGGCTTGCCTATGTTCTGTCTTACATCAAAAACTCGCTAGTCCCTGACCAGAAACTCCCATCAAACAAATATGTGAAACTTGTAGCATATGGTTAAACAATAAAGTTTTTATCTATTCTGTTCCTGTTCATGTGTGCTGTTTTGGTGCTATTGAGAATGGGCTCGTAGAGACTACTGAAACGCGTCAGCGTATTGCGTAGTAGTGGTGGTGATAGATGGGTCTGTGTGACATGTGTTCATTGATTCATTTAGCTGTGAAGGTTTAGGTGTTGCATGGAAACATACATTCATTGCATAGACATATTTTTCATGTGTGGTTGTGGGTGAGAATTTTTTTTAGTTCATGAACACGGATCTCCGCAATGTAACGCCTGATTCAATTAATTATGTAACTTAACATTTGCTTAACAGAGTATTAACAACATGGTCGGCGAAAAAGGTCCAGCCGAGAAAGACACAGATTCCATCACAGCTGTTAGAGAAGCACAATCCAGAGCGCCACCTGTGTGGCATGAAGTCAAAGCTGATGATGGCTCCTATTTCTGGAATACAGAGACCAATGGCAAGTACTTATTCTGAATGGTTTTCAGTTCAATGTTTATTACACTCACAAGAATTTGGTATCACCTTGCAGTGTAAATATTCACTTCGGTACTGATACTGATGTAATTGTACTGTATTTGTGAAGTAGAAATAATTTTGAAATTTAAATGTACCTAGTCATGTCACTTTCACAAGTCATTATAGCAAATTATTTCTACACTGCAACAACCCTTAGTTATGTTCATAAAACAAGTTTACCTACTCTTTTCTGAAGTTTGTTGCATGAGAATTTTATTCTTTGGTTCTTTTCATTGTATTATTATTAGCAGACTTTAAAAAATAAAGAGGTTTAAAAAAGGAAGAGGATCTATGATTTTTTTTATTGTATGTTCACCAATATCTCTGTCATTTTCTGCCAGCATTTGCACTTTTCATATTTCAGAGACTACATGGGACCCACCAGACAATTACCTATCACTAGCACACCAAGAAGAAGAAAAATTAAAAGAAGAAGAAGTAAAAAAGAAGAAGCAACAAGCCAAGAAAAAGCAGGAGTAAGTGTACAAACATTTACTTCAACTAAGTACCATTTTGATCAGCATCCATACTTTTGTATTATTTAGGCCCTCACTTTTATCCTTGATATCTCTTATCTAAAAACACATTTTCATCACTTCTCATGCTCTTAAAATTAAAGTTTGTAGGTATTTATTTGTAGGTAGGTGTAGGCTGCATAAAGTAAAATCTTCGCAATCAGACTAAACAGCCACACGTGCTATGAAACCTCATAGAATAACCTTGATGTTTATTTTCGTTTGTTTGTTGCCTACATATACTAAGACACATCGAATTTGACATAATTTTTAGGATTTATTTTTGACTCAAAAATAACCCACTGTGAGTGTCAATTTCTTGTAATTCTACTGCGGTGGGCTCAAACTTGACGCGAAAAATTAGGCTACTGTTTAATTTGCTGGCGATCGAAATGATAAGAAGTGTAAGACACGTTCATAAGACTCATTTTACCATCTTAACTATGCACCCTTGCCTGTGGTTTGGGTGGGTTTAAACGCCTCTGGTGAACGCTTTTTATGTAGTGGCATGATCTACTATTAATCTACAAAGGTTTGTGCTGTTACAGCAGATTGTGATGGCATGTATAAACTCTCAAAATATTATTATAACTTTAGAGAGCAGAAGAAAAAAGATGCAATAGCAGAAGCGAAGGCGCACATTGCTCGCGAGAAAATGCGCGAGTTGGCCGCGAAACAAGATAAGCCGCCTAGCACGGAGGTACACTTCGGGCCCGCGCCTCGCTCCGCCAAACCTTACGGCACCTGGAAAGCTGTGGAGACCAAGTTAGTACCTAGCATTACTAGTACCTACCATTGTAGCGACCCTAGCGCCGCCTAGTCATCGATACTACCTGGAGAGATCTCTGTATTGATGTCTTTCCCACACCATGTTAACGATCATGATCATGTAGATGGTACTAAAACACTAAAATAATCAGTTGCACATTGCCGATCCTGTAGCTAGTTATGTGAAAGTTTTAGTATTTGCACAGATCCTTATAGAATTACAAAAGTGGTTCAAAGTAAGCCATCTGCTGGCCTTTTACAAGGTGATGAAGACTAATGTTAGGTGTAGCACACTTTTTTGGGAAACTTTGTTATAATTTTTTTTATATTCTGGCTATTCAAATAATAATGGTGGTGTTAAAATCCATGCTGTAGGTAAATAATAATCTTGTTATTGTTATTTTCAGACCTGTGGAGAAAATTGACCTTCAATTACCCAAGCCAGAAAAAGAGGTGGCGCCCCCACCCGTGATAATGGTACCAGAGCGGGTCAAGTTTGGGGAGCGTCGCGTCGAGTCCCTCGGCGAAGGCCCGGTCGAGTTCAAGAAGAGAAAGTTCAACAACCCCAAACGGAATATGCGTCAAAAGCTAGACGACGACTAATGTAAATAAAAATATATGTATATTATTTAAGACTATTCATTTATGATTATGAACGAAGAAGTAGTGTACCTGTATTCCGTATTCTCTACACCCTGTTTTTTATTAGAGACCAGTCCATAAGCGCGTTGTGCTTAACGCCATAGGGCAAATGAAGCATTCTAATTAATTACGACATAAAGTACCTATAATTAGATCCTTGTAACTTTTATAACCCACTAGCTTATGCCCCACGGCTATGCCCCCGTGAAATATTTCAAAATGGGCTAGCTGCCTATCCCGTGGGAATTTCTAAAAATCCCTTTTTAGTGCACCTCTAGGATACTCAAGGTATAATTATGTTTGCCAAATTTCAAGTCTTTAGGTACAGTGGTTTAGGCTGTGCTAAAGGTATAGATTTGCGTGTGCGAAGTGGATATGAATGCTTTGGATGTCTGCTGAAGTTTGCTCAGCAATTCAATTTAGTTCTTCTATGCAACACGTGAGGGCGTTGATGTTAGCCGTGAATGTCATACTCTCTATCTATACTAGATGTCGCTAGATGTTAGATTAATGCACGGCAATAATGTTACCCTGCAGGCCGTAGGAAGAGAAGGATCAGAGGCCCGAGTACGTATATTCGAATCCTGCGTAACGTAACGTTATCGTATCGAAATCTAGAAAAATCATACTAAATTTTAGTTCCAAATATAATGCAAATTTCTCGATAACGCAGGATACGAATATTCGTACTCTGGCCTCTGCAGGCGCTTTGGTCCAACAAAATAAAAATACATACAAATGTATCATGTATTATATCAATGTATTCGATGGCGACTGGACACACAGCAAGCAAGCTCAAATACATCTGAACATACATTAACGCACATGAGACATGATCATGATAGTCCTTTTTACATATTTTTGAACCTTTAGCACTTTGGGTGCTACAATGTTTTGATAGCACTAGGCCTACCTACTAGTTACAATCTGTTTCCTTACATACATTCAGAACCGGGATAATAATTAACTGCGAATCATTTGAAACTGATCATCATCATGTCATTCGAAAACGTCCACTGCTAGACATAGGCCTCCCCCGCGGCTCTCCACTCAGACCGGTCTTGTGCTTTCCGCATCCACCGCGGTCCCGCAATCTTTACTAGGTCGTCGCTCCATCTTGTTCGAGGCCTACCGACAGCTCGTCTCCCGGTCCGTGGACGCCATTCGAGAACATTCTGACCCCATCGGCCATCAGTTCTGCGACCAATATGCCCCGCCCACTGCCACTTAAGTTTCGCAATTCTTCGGGCTATGTCGGTAACTTTGAAACTGATACTAGGTACTTACTTAGATACTTTTTAATTATTTTGCATTTGACTGTACCGTCTGTGCCTAGGTAAATACCTGCTGTCTGTAGACAATATGATCACTTAGTACTATCATCAGTTTTTTATTTATCTGCAATTCAAGATCCGCATACTTATGGTAATAAATACTTTAAGATTTTGATTTAAAAGACCCACAGAATATGAAGTAGCTACGCGTACGTTGGATGCAGATACAGAGTGGTCTGAATGCGACCCGCATGCTTGATTAGGTTTACGTTTAAGATACACATATTATAGGTACACTCGGGGCTTGTGTAAGTACCGTCGTGTAAGTTACCTAGTAGAGAGGCGGAGCATTAACAATCCCTTAAGTTAAAACCGTTAAGTATGATTTACCTAATCGGTGGAGCGTGGTACGAATACCGAAAGTAATGCTTAACTATTCTTTGGGTTGACAATGTATGTATGTTATTTTCAATGTTAATAATTTTGACAACATTTCATATTTTTGAGACTATAATTCGATTAATTGTCTGCAATCTACTTTGAAAGAGGAGAAAACCTACGATTTTAAATTTTCAGTAGGATTTGTAATTATTTTATTAAAAGGCACTTATTACAAAAAGGACGTAACACCGAAACTACGCTAGGATGGATCAATTGCCTTTATCTTGTCACGATCAAAAAAACAAAACCCAAGATGTCAAATCTGACGTTGTCAAACATAATAATATATGTGTCATGTTCTTCTTTTTTTTAATTCATCCCATAAGGGATAGGCAAAGGAACTGAGTCCATACAGCCACGTCTGATGTGTTTTGTAAATTTCTGTATATTAAAGTCCTGTCACCGTCAGAGTTGTCAGTCTGTCCTAGTCACGTCCTGTCAGCTGCTCATGCCTTCCGTAAAGCGATAGTGTACTTTACGGCGAGCTACGGCGAGCAGCAGCCCGCGGATACTTGGGGGTCACAAACAGAGGGAATACGCGTTTTCACTTGAATTCTTCATTTGCTGGGCACTTTCACGTTATATTGTCGTATAAAACACTATCTTTATTATCCACCAAACAACATTAAGCACAGAAACTAAAATTCAATTAACGACACGATCCACTCTCATCGGTTTCCCGCCAAAAATCCATATGTGTCATGTCAAATTATTGTTGTGCTTGTGGTTTGTTTGAAAAAGGCAAAGGTATTACACCCATTGTTGCGTAGTTTTGGTAGAATTGGTAATTGGTGGTTTTGGTTATTTTATTCTCTTGTATTTAAAAAAATAAGTAATATTATTTTTTTATAAACATAGTGGTGTGTTCAGAAGGCAAAGCCCTTTCGATACCTATATTAATTTCCAGGTGTGAAAAGTATGAAATGTTGTCAGTATAAATATTTGCCCATACTGGGATTCGAAGCCGGTATTTCTGGACGGTAACTAAATCGCAAGGCTATCCAGTCGTCGAAGACCTAAGTAGACAAGTAGACATTCCGTGTCACGTGCGCAACTGTTTACATCAGCCATCATCATCATCATCACCAGCTTTGTTCTGTCCCAGTGCAAGGCACAGGCCTCCTGTAATAATAGACCCGAATATGTCTATCATTTCGGGATTTTTGTCCGCTCTTGCTCTGGGGCTGACTGTTGTACTAGAACGTCTCTCAAAATATCTTTACCCATTTATGTAAAGAGCACTTGAAGCTGTTAAAACTATCCACCGATGCAGAAATACCCTCATTACATAGAGATTGTCAGAAATCTTTAAATGAAATACTTATAACTTCAATGTTAATTAGATAAGCAAATACCTATACAACACTGTCGTTGTATATTTGCTTATGCCCCAAGCCTTATAAACGTCGTTATAAACCTGCCATCCTCATCACAAAGGAATCCTCTCGTCGCTCATGATAGATCAATTGAATGGACACTATTATTTTTTGCGGCGATTAGTGCGTGTCGAATACCACGGGCTATTGTCACGTGTGATCCGGGTTCAATATGGAGATGAAGCTGTTTACGCTTAATGTGACATTGTCCGCGCTTAAGGGGCAGTGCTACGTGACAATGTCTGATCAAGAGGTCTAACACATTAAGTACCTGTAGTGTCTATATCGGATATTGTAAATAGAATATAGGTATCTTTCTTACTCCCTTTTCGAACCAATTGATACGTACGCCAGAGATTGCATCCACATGGGTGTAAGAAAAAGATAATAATGTAGTAGTTAGGTGGCTACGCCTTTATGTTAGCGACAAAACATAAAGCTCACAGTGCAATTTTTTACATATAAATATTTAGGTACAGATTACAAAAATACACATAGGTAAAAATACCATGATAGTCAATCCTAGTGAAATAAACCGATGACTCACGATTAAGTCGAACCCCCATATAGCAACAGAGTGCGTCTCGCTTCCGCTGGGTCGTACGCCCCGAGAAGAAGGACTAAACATGTCGGGCTAAACTCGACTTGTATTACGTGAGTGAACCGTTTATTTCATTAAAATACACATAGTTAAGTTTCTAGTTTCATATAGAAACTGGATTATTATGTAAATAAGTAATATCTATGCCAAATTACCGAGTCAGGACAGAAACACGACAGCTAAAAATGTCTCCAAAGTATCTAACTTTTTTTTAACTTTTTTATATTTGTTTTTGTAGGTACCCCGTCATTCACAAGACCTTGACCCATTGCATTGACTTCTCAAATACAATCCTAAAAATGTGTTTACATTGAACTTAGTAGGTACAGTGTCAATCTTTTGTTCTAATTAGACTTTAATACTAATTTTCCATTGTCCTGCTCACGCATGCCATGATTATATGGCTCCATCCCGCTCAAGTTCTACGAAATTACACCGAGCCTTAAGTCCTTTAAGTCCGATACCATTGATCGGAGGACAGGATCATTAGTGGTCGGATCACGAAGGGACCACATATATAAGGACGCGGCGGGGGACTCGGCACCATAACACAACTGGTTGTAGCAGCAATCCCGTCTAGTACAGGCTAGATCAGGCTTTGGTGTTGTTTTGGATAACATCGTCCAGTAACAATGTATAAATTGGTGAGTTGTTAAGTTTAATCTTTTATTTTTAAGAAAGCTCTAAATTTCATTTTTTAAACCCCAACGCAAAAAAAGAGGGGTGTTATAAGTATGACCGCTATGTGCGTCTTTGTGTCTGTCTGTGGCACCGTAGCTCTTGAACGGTTAAACCAATGTGAATGCGGTTTGTTTTCATTTAAAAGCAGGTTTTCTAGCGATGGTTCTTAGATATTTTTTAACTACCTGTGTTAACTTTTGTGCAATCGGGTGCCGTACCTACGGAGGGCCTACAAATACCTACAAAACGTCGGCACCTGACTGCGCAAAAGTTAACATAGTTCCTAATTAAACGACCACTTCCAGAATTCCCATTTTTTTCTGTAGGTTTTTTATGTCGTCAGAGGGTTTTTTAATTTTATTAATGACATTATTTTAGTTCCGTTAAGATGTATTTTTAAGCACCGTATCCACCTCGATCTCGAATCTCGCGGCGGTGCGATACGTGACTCTACCTAACCGAACTCTGACCTACACGTTAACTTACTAGATCTCTTTCCAACCAACACGTGAATGCGATAGGGATAGAATAGATGCTCTATATCTGGGACAAATGACAGTGTAGTCTGCTAAGCAGGGGTACTCACAGTGCCACCCGGACGACCCAGGATAGAGCGCGGGTCTTTTGGTGTCCTAAATCAAGACGGTTTCTACCCGAGGCTAAGCGCCTCTCAAAGATCAACATTTTTTTTCTTGAACTTTACCTGAAGCAGGTGGCTCTACTTGCTCTACCCTTGGACGGGCCTTGAGCCCCAAACACGAATATTCTAATCTTGCGTAACGTAATCGTTATCGTATCGCCATCGAGAAACTTCATATTACAATTTAGTACTAAATAAAGACGCACTGGTAGCGCTGTTCGTCGCTGTACGTTACGTAGCATTCGAATACTCGTTCTCGAGGCTCTGTGCCCTTAGTGTAATAACAAAAGCACAAAATACGTCTCGATCGCGTTTGAGTTAAAGTGTCAAATAGTATGAGAATTGTTAAACGCGAACGCGATCGTGACGTATTTCTTGGCCTGGTCGGCGATTACACTAAGCGCTCTGGTTGTGGGTACTCCTGAGGCCCAAGCACGAATATACGGATCCTGCGAAACGTAAACGATTGGGTAACGTTATCGAGAAATTTGTATGACGTTTGGAACAGCGCCCGCCAGTGAGCGTATTTGGAACTAAAATGTCACGCAGGATTCGAATATTCGTGCTTGGGCCTCTGGCGAAACTTACATAATTATACTTACGTTTTTCTTCGCGTTGCCCCCAGGTGTCGCTCCTCTCGTTCGTAGCCGTGCTTGCGCTGGCGCTGGGCCCTGCAGCGGCTAAGCCCCAAGTGCTAGTTGACTACGGCTACTCTGGCTACTACGCGTCTCCCGCTTACGTCGCCTCCTACAGCGCGCCATTAGCGTACTCCTACCCCTACGCGTACACTTATTCCTACCCCTACGCGTATTTGTAGGCTAAGGAACCACCTAATCCAAAAGTTCAACTTATACGATTTTTTCTCTATTGTTTGTCGGTAAAGCAATTTGTGTGAGATTATCTAAGTCGAAATAAATACTTACTCAGCGTTCTATAACAAAACTCTAAGTCAGAGTCAAAGTAAAGCTAAAAATTACACTTAGTTTCTTTAGTTTCCGAAGATAGGCTACTTGAGAGGCACTTCTGCCGGGTTTTGGGTACAATGTAACATGAGCTTAGCTGCAGCTCTACAGATAGAGCATCAATTGAGTAACCTGTATTTTTTTTTTTTTATAATTTTTTTATTTTTTTTAGTTTATAACTTCACCCAGACGTGATTAATGTGATATTTAAAATAATATTTTAAGTGTGTACGCTGATAACTCATGTTATAATAATATGTTTTAATAAATCCTAATTGAATTGTACTTGTTTATTTTAATTTTACTACATAGAATATAATCCTCTAACTCCTCCTCCATATTTCTCTGGTGCTCCAGCTACTTAGCTGCTGGCTCGTCAGCTGCTGAGAATTGGTACCACCCCCCCCCCCCCCCTTGGGGTTAACGTCGTTACCGGGGGGGGAGGGGGTACTTATTCTCGACAGCTAACTGTAGCAGTCTCCCTAACTTCTCATCCTGTCTTCCTGAATTTACTCCGAATCCTTCTCCGTGCAAGCTCCTGGCTGGAAAATAGGTTACCGAAGTCCTAAGGTCATTAATCTTCATCCGTGAAGTCGTTGTTTTGGGGAAAGCTTGGAGAAGATGATGCTCACTGCTTCTCCTTAAATTATATTTGTGAATAAGGGCTATCGCGAGTTAAAAATCCGCTAAAATCGCTAGTGTCGGGTGAGGTTCATCTGTCATTCTCTACCAATGAGAGACAAGCTACAGGCCAGTGATGGCTATGATTGGTGGAAATGGACGGATAGACATACTCTACACTAGCGGTTTTAGCGGAGTTTTGTCTCGCGTTAACCCTCATTATTTTTAGGGTTTCGAAGCCAATAAACCCTTAAATAATTTCGTCATGCCCGTCCTACTGCCCGCGGCTTAGGTCACAGACTATTGGTACTAGAAAGCTGTAGTTTTGCATGGATACACAATAATGATTAGGCCGACAAAATGGTAATATAAATCTCGAAAAAACATTTTTCCCCTACACCTGAAGTGGGGATGATTTTTTTTTCTTGTCTACCCCATAGGGAGGGGTATCATTGGAAAGGTATTTTAAAAATATTGTGTCGCGTGTTTGAAGATAATTTTTCGATTAAGGGTTTTGTTTGCGAAATATTTAGCTTTGAAATACTATTTTTGTCGGATTCAAGTGTGTCCAGAGAAACTTGTATTTGGAAATGTGAAAAAAATCAGAGCAGTACTACATAATGGTGAATTTAAAAGTAATACTATCACGAACTACTTACATACCTACAAATTAGGACGGAACCCTATGTGGGCGAGTCCGAATCGCACTTGGCCGGTTTTTATTCGACTACTTGGTCGGCTTGATTAATATTATATGCCTGCTAAATTACAGCTATCGTCTAGTACGAAGATATAGGTACCTAAAAACAAATAAAATAAATGAATAAAACAACGACTCGTAAAAATTATAGCAAGTCATTAAACAAGTGTAAATAAACACCTTTACTTTGTTAAGTATTTTTTGAATAAGAAAAAGCATTTTCCCATACATTCCAATGCCTTCTAGGAGAGAACTTTTTTTTTTAACTTCTCATAGGTGTTCATCTAGATATCACTTCCAGAAATGTTTACGGTTTAATTTCTCACACCTTGTATATTTACATCAGGGCCGAAGAGCTCATAAAAGACTTTTTATGTCATTACAATAATAGCGGCTTTATTGTTTAGTGACCAAATATTTAAGCTGATCAATCAATGAATGCATACGCAGCGGCTAATTACAAACAGTTTAATTATGAATCACAATAGATAGAGCTATAAAAAAATCAATGTCAAAACAAATTATCATCATCATCATCTCCTGCCTATTTACGTCCCATGCTGATTGGGAACTTCACATACACCATTGAATTGATTCGCAGGAATGTGCAGGTTTCATCATGATGTTCCTCTACACCGAAACGCTCATGATAGCACATAAATTGTGCGAAACTCGAACCTACGAACCTCCTGTTTGAGAGGCCAAAGATCAACCCACAACAAAAACTACCAGGCTACCACGACTAACTATGTTAGTAACCAATACTACTATAAATCGGTTTTAACCCTATCAGCCTTTATAATAGTACCTAATAATAGATAATAAATTCATTTATTTCAAGTAATTACAACTCATAAGTACATAATAAGGAAAGAATAATAATAACAATAACATAGGCAATCAACAATAAGATAAAATAATCTTTTAACAAAAAAGTAAAACCGCCTTCAAAAAAAAACCTTAAAAAAAACGTAAAATAGTCCTCTAAAATAATGATAAATAAATTAAATTAAATAAAATGCGTTTACTTCGGACAGCAGAAACTAAAGCCTAAAGTTTTATGGCCTAGCACTAAGCAGCAGAAATATGAAGTCGGTGCGGTGCGAGCGGAATATTCTTTGAATGAAGCACCGACTTCATATTTCTGCTGCTTAGTGCTAGGCCATAAAACTTTAGGCTTTAGTTTCTGTTGTCAGAAATAAACGCATTTCATTTTATTTATTTATCAGTATTTTAGAGGATTATTTTACGTTTTTTTTCTAAGGTTTTTTTTAAGGCGGTTTTACTTTTTTGTTAAAAGATTTTTATTTCACAATTTTACGTTGATTTAACATTTTCAGAATTATCCTCCAACTCCTAACCGTTAAGGAGTTGTACCTTCCATCATCAGCTCATCAACATGAGATGATGACTACCGGACGCAAATACTTGAATAGCCTTAAAAAAATATATGAAACACATGATACGTACCTATAAAATTTGAGGGTTGCCCTCGATTTCCCTGGGATCCCATCATCAGATCATGATTTGGTGACAGTGGGACCACCTCAGGAGTATACCCTTTCGAATAATGATTTAACATTTTCAGAATTATCCTCCAACTCCTAACCGCTAAGGAGTTGTACCTTCCATCATCAGTTCATCATCATGAGATGATGACTACCAGACGCAAATACTTGAATAACCTTAGAAAACGTATGGGAAGGAATGTACAATATCTGACATTGAATAAAAATACCTACTATTTTTTTTTTGATGTAGAATAGTGTCTATAATGCATTTTTGAAAACGACAAATTGCGGAAAACCATAGAAAAAAAGCTACGCCATAACAAACATTCGAGACCCGGAGGGATGTGGGAGTATTAGGGTGGGGAAAAAATTATGTAGAAAGGGGTTTCAAGTTAAAAAAAGAGGTGGTCAATGTCAAGAAAGAGGTGGTTAGATAAAAGTCAAAAGTCAGAGAAGTCAACTACTTAACCTAATCTGCTGGAAAAATTTCGAGCTCCGCAATCGGGCTCCGTGGCAGATGTCTTCTCCGCGACAAATATTTGTTTTGAAGAGAGGGTGGGTTGCTTGCTCACTGCGCTTTCTTACTGCGTTCAGTATATTATGAGACAAGGTCGACGGAGCTCCGCTACGCGGAGCTCCTATTCAGCCTTATTGAGGCGCTTCGCGCCTTGACGAAATACTAACCTAACCTAACCGAACCGAACAGACTTATTTGTAATTGTTATTTTATTTTTACGATGCAATTATTTAAAATAGTGACCGTAATAAATCATTTTGTCAATTTTTTCCTAAGTGTCGGGACCCCTTTTGCTATACCCTAATCCAAGCGGTTCACTAGAATCCAACATTTGCACTACACTCGACTCTTCAGACAAGGCCTTGAGCTTCGGGAACACCATGTAGTCACTGAGTACCAACCTGTTGGTAATCAATACTCAGGAGTGCGAAAAAAAACTATCTAAACTGCGGGTACAGACACTGACTGACAATGAAAGAAACATGACAAAAAAAAAACAAAACGGCGTCTGTCGCGATTCGTTTCACGTATTTTAAAGATTATTATTGCATTCTTGCATAATTACTTACTTACCAAAAATACATTTTATAAATATTTATTGACGTTTGTAGATTCAAAAGCAATAAGTTTGATTTTATTAGTATGTATAGAACAGTCGAATCTAAATGTCTTTTTGAAAATTTGAAAACACTCTTGTTACAATCACAGCGAAAAACGGAACACACCGTTTCTTTGCCGACAAAATGCCACGTTGACTCTGCCCCCCGACTACGAAGTGCAAAATTCAAACTTCGTATCGTGCCGTCCCTCTCAAGATAATATTATTTAACACGAGAGTGAGCGGGACGATTTTCGAATTTCGTAGTATGGGGGCTGTTGACTGCGTAATTGAATTTTTTTTGAAGTAAACTTCATTATTTTTTTTCTCGGTAACTATTCGTTTCCGCAGCATGAAACTTCGTGAAATTGTTATTTATTATTAGATCTCTCTCCAGAAAAAAAATGAGCCGCGAACTCGGCGGCACATATTGTACATATGAGCCAACGTATGAAACACATAGTACGTGCCTGTAAAATTTGAGGGTTGCCCTCGATTTCCCTAGGATCCCATCATCAGATCATAACTTGGTGGCAATGGGACCACCTCAGGAGTATACACATTCGAATAAAAATAGAATTTTGAAAATCGGTCTACAATTGACGGAGTAATCGATGTACATACATAAAAAAAAATACATACAGTGGAACTTAGAACCTCCTCCTTTTTTGAAGTCGGTTAAAAAAACAATAATTTTAAAAAGTTAGGATTAATTAATTGAATTCAATTTTAAAATTTTATTTAATAATTACTTCATCATGTTACTATATTAATTAAAATTATTTATAAAATTTGGCACAGGGTATATGCCTGTCACCACAACAACGCAAATAGGGCAAGTCCATCCTGTCCCCTATCATAGCCAGGATCCGGTTGGGGCTGGCCCGCACCCGGCGCACCAGGGACGCGCTTCTGGAGCGCATGGTAGCGTTAAAACAGCTGACCCGCGCCTCCGCGAACATCCCCGATGCGCTGCAGAAGCGGGGCAGCCCCAGCAGTGCCCTAAGCACGACTTGTCGAATCCTGCGTCACGTAAAATCGAACAGTAAACTATAACGAGTTTGTATGACGTTTGGAACAGCGCCCGCCCGTGAGCGTATTTGGAACTAAAATTTAGTATGAGATTTCTCGATCTCGACACGATAACCGTAACGTAACGCAGGATTCGACAAGTCGTGCTTAGGGCACAGCACCCGGAACGCGTTGTTGTATTGTATCCGCTTTATCACACTAGCGATTTGCTAGCGAGTCTTGTATTGAGGCGATCACGCAACGTGTTCGCAGCGGGCGATATTAGAATGAAGCACTCGCTCGCAAATCGCTAGGTAGTGTGATAATGATAAAGGCTGTTAGAGATGCATTTAGAGCTTGATGTCCCTTAAAAAGTAGTAGTTTATGCAACTGTTACATAATGAGGGGCCTTAAAACACGAGTGTGTATATATGAGACGAGGCGAAGCCGAATTTCATAATAGGATCACACAAGTGTTTTAAGGCCTAATTATGTAGAGTCGCATAGGTACGTTGTGGGTACATTACTTTATCTACACACATATTATAAGTACTCTAAGATGGGTTCAAAAGCCGAATCTGGAAAAATTTGGCTGTTTTTTTAGGGTTCCGTACCTCAAAAGGAAAAAACGGAACCCTTATAGGACACTTTGTTGTCCGTCTGTCTGTCTGTCTGTCAAGACCCTTTTTCTCTGGAACGCGTTTAGGTAGCATGCTGAAATTAATATCAAATACTCAAGCCTGCGGTCCCTTGAAGCCGTGAAAAAATCAACCTTCTAAGTAAACGTAATCAAAAGATACAGTCATTATAAAATCTATTTCCATACAAATTGTAGATTTTCAAAAACCTAAAGGGACTTCCAGATGTCCTAGAAACTTGAAATTTGGTATGAAGGTAGCTCTTATAGCACAACCACTCCGAAAAGTCTCCAAATCTTAAACTTTTATGTCTGTCTGTAGATTTCGCAGACCAATATAAGTTGACCCCACACTGCGTACATTTTGCTTAAAAGCACGGCTCTGCTAACACTGGACTTTTTAAAACACTGGGGAAAAGCGTTAAAATCTTTCTACAGTACCATCGTGCGCGAGTCCGACTCGCACTTGGCCGGCTTTTTTTTAATCATAGACAAACATATCGAACTGACGTTTCGTATCGACTATTTTTTAAAGTGACGTCTATTTTTAAATTGTACCTACTGGTTTTTGCCGACAAAAATTTACAGTGGTAATGATGGTCATTATATACTTATTAACGCAACGTTTCTGAACGCATAATAGAGGACTTATGATATATGTGTATATAAATATTCTTACTGCGCTTAAAAAAAAACAGCCGAACATATGACTATTGTTGATTAATTCAACGTTAATTCACGCTGAAAAGGTCCATATTGCAATTAAAAGTTGGTATCAATTTTGATACCGTATGCATCAAAGGGTAAAAACTTGTAAAAGTTACCAAACAACTTAGGTATTCATCTTGTGAAGTAATGAATCACTTGTAGTTCACTTATGTATTTGTCTAGGTGATATAAATACTCCTAATGATGTCATCTTATTTAAGTACCTGTATTTAGCATCACTACTACGCTTATTAACGGATCATTGCGTAACTGTTTAGCATGTATGTATGTATGATTAGGATGACAACTCCCATGACCGAACCGTGGACAGACGAACACACATGGCATGGGGCCTTGTGATTTTCCTGCTCATCAGTATTCCGATATTGATGCGTTTTGATAGTTTTGATAAACTGACGCACGTGTTATTTCTTAGAAAACAAGACTGAGTAGACATAAATGTGAGTTTCTTATGTGCTTTTTTTTATACGACAAGGAAGGTAAACGAGCAAGTGGGATCACCTGATGGTAAGTGATCGCCACTGCTCATTGACACACGCAACCCCAGGGGTTAGCAGATGCGTTGCCAAACTGGAGGGCTAAGGTGAAATACCTCTTGTGCTTGTGATTTCCTCGGCTGTCTTACTCTTCACACCAGAACAGAAAAGTGCAAATACTGCTGCTTAGTGGCAGGATTAGCGAGTATAAGATGGTGGTAGTGATCCGCACGGACCTCACACAAGGTCCTATGCCTCCCGCCTTTTTTTGTACAGTCAGCAGCAATAGTAGCTAAGCAACCGACGCGTTCACATTGATCAAAGCACGCCTCTGTTGTTATAGAGATAGAGAGTTTGTGCAGATCATTGTGACCGCTTCGGTTGCTTATTACTTCTATGGGTCGAGCACGACTTTTCGAATTCTGCGTCACGTAAAATCGAATAGTAAACGTTGTCGAGTTTGTATGACGTTTGGAACAGCGCCCGCCCGTGAGCGTATTTGGAACTAAAATTTAGTATGAGGTTTCTCGATCTCGATACGTTAACTGTAACGTTACCCAGGATTCGACAAGTCGTGCTCGACCCTCTGCTGCTAACTGTACCTAATGTAATTAAATTCGTTCGCTAGATTAGGTTGAGTCACTCTACATTCGGCAGTATTAAAAGAGGTGAGGCTGGTTCATTGCAATATACATGCATGTGTGTATTTTTCTTTCTAGAGGAACATCGGAAATTGCAATACGATTAGGTAGGTACTTAATCAGTGAATTGAAAAAATACGGTGTGTGAAGTGCAATTTCTTACCTAAATTATAACGTAGCTCGTAGGTGTCAGCTGTGTTTTGGTTTCAATATAGTTTGTAGGTCGATGAAATAATAAATGCCTTACTTAAATATTAGAGAAAGTTTATTACAGATAAATATTTCATGTTTTTAATCCTGATTTATTAGTATTCTATAATTGTAAAAGAGACTGGAACAGAATCCCCTAGTAGCTGTTACTAGGTCAAAAACGAAATATATGAATAAATTACCTGTGTTGGCTTGTTTACTCATGATTCAGGATCATGACATTAATTATAATAAATCCATGATAAAAGACAATTCGGAAAACAAATTTATTTTCTAGTTGTTAGTTGTAGTTTGAAACGTAATTTGAGCTGCTAATGTGCTAAATAGAGTAGGTAGTAAATAAGTACATAAATAATTTAAAACTTGACACCAACACAAATGATATTGCTGCTCAGCCGAGCGAGAGTCAATCTCGCTCTAACGCCTAATGTTGGCGTGTAAAAGTGAGATAGAAATCTCAGTCGCGCTATCTCGGTGTGAGTTCAAGCACAAGTATAAATTTGTGATATCTACAAACATCGATATTTAAAACAGCTGCTTAACGGCCATGCGCACCTGTTCAGCGCTGACAAAATGCGGCCCTCACTCATTAGCTGTCGTTAGACTGACGTTATGTCAAACATCAAGGGATACTAAGTCACCGAATCACTCAATGACAATCAATAATTGCTTGTCCACGCGCGGTGAACCGGTGGCGTATCTGTTTAGTTTTGTATATCAATGTCTATAAAGCATGTTCTGTACAGTCTGCAAGAAAAACATCAAAAACGATTATGTTCAGATTTTACGATATTTGTTTACTAGTGTCGTGCGACATGTAATGTTGCTAAATCGGAATTTTCATGTTTGTAAAGTACCTATATACGAGGGCTGTTTGATAAGTACCCGTTTTCTAAATATATTTATATCACTTGCCGCAAATAAGTATACCACCTTTTTAAGCCATTTTTCAGAGGCGGGATAATTAAAAAAAAAATGGCATTCTTTTGTTTTTTTTTCATTTGACAACGATTCAGTGAAGGCGTGAACTTAAAATTGTTAAAAGGGAGAAAGAACAGTATCGGTCTGTAATTAGATTCTTATTTTTGGAAGGAAAAACATGTGATGAAATAAATGTAAGAATGCAAGCGGTTTACCATGAATGTGCTCCTTCTATGACAACCGTCAGATATTGGTATAACGAGTTTAAGCGGGGAAGAACAACCGTTTTTGATGAGGATCGCCCATCCCGGCCAGTTGAGGTGACTACAGACGATATGTTTAAGAAAATTGAAAATATTGTTTTAGCCGACCGCCGAATTAAACTTCGAGAAATCGTTGATGCTGTAAACGTTTCAATCGAGAGGGTACAACACATATTAGAAGAAAAATTGGGTATGAAGAAAGTATCGGCGAGGTGGGTGCCGCGTTTACTCACGTAGGAGCAAAAACGGAACCGACTGACTACTTCGGAGCAGTGTTTGGCCGTGTTCAAACGTAACCCGAAGGAGTTTCTGCGTCGTTTCGTGACCGTGGACGAAACGTGGGTCCACCACTACGCCCCGGAAATGAAAGAGCAGTCGAAGCAGTGGATTTTACCGGGTGAACCTGCTCCAAAGAAAGCAAAAACCGTCCCATCGGCTGGAAAGGTCATGGCGACCGTTTTTTGGGATTCGCAGGGTATTATACATATTGACTATTTAGAAAAGGGAAAAACAATAACAGGGCGTACCATGCCAATTTATTGGATGAATTTGACGCCGTGTTGAAGGACAAACGACCCCATTTAAAAAAGAAAAAAGTACTGTTTCATCACGACAACGCCCCGGGTCATTCGTCCAGAGTTGTGACGGCTAAATTAGCACAGTTACTCTACGAACTATTGTCTCACCCCCCGTATTCTCCATATTTGGCCCCATGCGATTTCTTTTTGTTTCCCAACCTAAAAAAATGGCTCGGTGGCAAGCGATTTGGATCAAATGACGAAGTCATTGCCGCCACAAAGGCCTATTTTAATGACTTTCCAAAATCATACTTTTTGGATGGTTTATTGAAGCTTGAGTATAGGTGGTGGTGGTGGTGGTGGATAGGTGGTGGTATAGAGTTAAAAGGTGACTACGTAGAAAAATAAATGCATATATACAAAAAAAAAGTTTTTTTTTCCATAAACGGGTACTTATCAAACAGCCCTCGTACACTTACCAAAATAAGATCAATAATTTTTACCTTTGACGTCTGAATTACTATGGCCAAATTAGCAGCGCCTCGACAACAAACTATTCTCATAGTAAGTATTTGACACTTTTTTTAACGCAAACGCGTTCTCGACGTATTTTTTGGTTGTCCATTACACTAGGCGCTAGCGGGTGGTGGTAGAGAGAGTCTCAAATAGCATGTTTTTCGTCCTCGCCCTCGGCTTGAACGGCCGGTGACTCCAATCTGAGACGTTCTTTTTAAGCCTTGAAGGTGTGTGGCGGTGGTTGATAGGATTGTGTTTGATGGAATCCAGAATCATTTTACCACCTTACAAAAAGAGCATAATCAGATTCGTCTACTCTCTGTAGCCCTTTCGGACCCGGCCAACACAATCGTGCGGGTTGACAACGTATCATTGTCAATTTAATTACACATGTCACTATGCTTCACTTTACTTTAGCATAGCCTACTTTTTCGGGTGTGAAAGGGGTAGGTAAGAATGCTCACAGTTTCTTGCTTCTGCTAGGTAATGTTCTTAATTCCATGTTGTCTTATCTTAATCATTGTTATATCTAATATTTAGCTGCAACTAACTCTGACTTGTTGTTTAGATTGCTTACATTTTTAAACCTGAACTTATATCTACATTAATTGTTTCCTATTCGTCATTAAATACATCTTATATCTAGATAAGTTGATTATTTAATGAATAACATCTGTATTTAGTATATGGTATCTTAAAATCTATAATATACATTAATGCAAATAATAAATATCGGTTCAAGTGATGACTTCATGAACTGTTTCTAAATTATCTGCTCCATTATGTTTAATATTTTAATTAGTTACTCATATTATTACTGAACATAATGGATTACTTAGCTATGTATTCGTCGAAAATACATTCTAAGTTCGATATTATTCTCATAGTCTTGAGCATCCCCGACGGTAGCTCGAATCGGCGACTATTTTTTTCGATAAATACACACCACAGAGTAATCCGTTTCTTTCAGTACCTAATAGGTCGGAGTGACACAGTAGTTTTCTAATTAAACTTAGTTCTTGTGAAAGCAGTGATGAGAAACTGTACAAATTGCGACGAGTAGTCTGTGTCGACACCGTCGCGACTGGGCGCGGTTGCATCAAGTCCAATTACGCCGCGTGTTCCGATTGCACTGGTCTTTGACGAAACTGCACTGTTTTTACAAAATTAATTCACCATTCACTTACACCCTTCATTAACTATAACGTCTATAATTGCTAGTTTGATCAACCACTAATTATTTAATGGTTAGGTGCATTTAAGTGTCTAAGTCTATTAACACGAGGTTCCACGCACTGCTCACCGTCACCAATCTTTGTCACCATTATGCCTTAACCATCAGAATCGTCCGCTGTCTTAATGCCAAGCATTTTACGTTACACTAATTTTCTAGGGGATAGTGACCGTACCGTTTGACTTCCCAGTTTACTAGGTTTTTGAAATTTCTCAATTACCTGTCTCTAACAATGTGTCTTAAGTACCTAAGTAACTACGATTTGAAAGTTACGTTTTTTTTCGGTTACTACTATTTAGTTTCAATATAAATATTCAACAGCAAAAGAAGGTGAGGAAATCAACAATATGCTTACACTTATACTGTTATACTGTTAGTTACTGATATGTGAAAACTCTTTATCATTCCAGCCAAAGAGAAGAATTACAATAGCAAATACAACAACAGTTGCTCTGCACACCCTTAAACTACTTTAATATCCACCGCTGTAGACTTTATCATAGATAATGTATGAACCTTCCTTCAGTAAAAATTTATTCAACTTTTTATTTTTTTTCTCCAAAGCGCAGTCACTATTCCATAGCAAATAAGGCCAATGCAGAGACGTTCATGGGGTCTCAACTGTCTCAAAACCTTCAGGCGACCTCAAGGTCCGAGTCGGAGTCGTCCGAGCAGCGCGGCGGCGGCGGCGCGCGCGGCGGCGAGTGCGCAGGCGCCGGGCGCAGCCGCCCGCACGCGCGCTCCTCCTGCAGCTTGCGCAGGCGTTCCTGCTCCTCCCGCTTCTGCTTCCGCCATTTCGCGCGGCGGTTCTTGAACCACACCTGAAAATAAGCTTACGGTAAATTTTCAATTGCTGACTGTACTTGCATTGTGATCCAATTTAAATCTATACCAAGCTTCAAGTTAATGCGACCATGGATTTGGGTCAAATTTAATTTTCACGAATGGACCCAAACAAACTACCCAACTAAAGCATGGTAAATCTATTGGTTCTAGGCATTATGCTCATAGGCTAATAGGAATAGGTGCTTGCAAACGTTGAGGCTTTACGACTTATTTAGAGAAACATAAATCTCACCAAAAATATAAATGTGAAAAGGGGAGCCAAGTTCAATACAGAACAAAAAGCGGTGAAATCTAGATGGGTGCCAAGTTTTACTTAAGATGCTTTCCATCTTAGTCATTTATGCAACGCTAGGTTCGATATTTTGGGACCCCCACAGTGTTGCGGGCCAGGCCCGTGCCCTGCGTGCCCTTATGGAGAAAACGGAACTGTTTAAGACCGAATAAAACAAGTTAAACATGGAAGCAAAAAAATCGAAACTAATAACAAAGAAAAATTTTCGTGCAATAAAATTCATTCCTCTGTCCATGAATTTCCACCTCACTGGCTACCTACAACATGATTATAATACAATTGTCAATGTTCTCAATGAAAAATTAATTTAAATATTTCTATAGCTACCGTAGGTACCGCGTCTCGGTAGATTTACGAGCCGATTCGAATTCAGGAGCCAATATCGTATTGTGCTATTTGTAAGCGATCGATCAATACATTATAATACGGCGTGTTATTTTCAGACAATTGGTACGGTCCAATTTTTGGCAACAGCGGCAACTGACCGGGTTGTTGAGGTTTGAAAAAACGTGTTCGCGTATTATATAGATCAAAATCATTGATAGTTCTCGGCAGGCTTAGTACGCGCGGCTGACGCTTCCACTCGAGTGCGCGGCGCTGCCTCCGGGTGGTCGGCATTGTACCCCCAAACTAATCACAGCACCAGTCGGCCACCTTTCATATGCTTACTACTCAATACTACTCATTCATAAACGTTGACATGAATTCTTGTGAGATTTTTTGGCAGATTCATTTCCATTTAGCTACGGGATTAAGTTTGGAGAAATTGAATACCTACTTATTGATCGTCTTACCATCGAAGTGAATTAAAATCTCACAATTTCTAGACACTAGGAAATACATTAATCATAATATAAGTAGGTAAGTAGGTGTTAGTATATGATTTTGTTTTCAAATTTGGAATTTTGGAAACCTATACCTTGGTACTAAAGAAAACAAGTGGATGATTAATGAACGCCAAATCTAGTTACAAATAATAAGAACAATTACAAAAATTACTACATTTATCGCCTTTAGGTACTGCTTTATGTGTGTGGGTTTGTCGAATTTGTGTGAATAAATCTCTTTCTCTAGTTCTTAATTCCCAAAAAGTATGATGTGAGAGTTCTATAAAACTATACCTACTTACCAAGGTTAAAGTGCAAATCAAAAATGTACATAGAAATCTGTATTATATTGAAACTCGGCAATTATTATGTAAATGGTGTAAGCCGCACCCTGTCCAATACAATCGTCCCATGATCTCCATTTCGCTAGAAGCTTTAAAAATTAATTCGTCAGCGATAGCACCATTGTGGGAGTTAATTGCATTACAAGGGCCGGTCGGTAGCTCGACAAAAGCCCCATTAACTTCGGCGGTGAGTGGCGAGCTTAGCACTTGTGCGGCATTCGGCGGCACTCGAGCGCGGAATATGCTCCGCCGCTGCCAGCGCCAGACGAGCCGGCGCGGCCGACCGTCTTTGTCCTCCCACTAAGATAAGCCGACGCTCTTTTGTGTTCACATGATTATGCCTTGGTTTAACTCGCTTGTTATTGCTGGTGTGAAGAATTTTGCAAAAAGGTTTGCCGCTTTCTCCAAGTCACTAAAACTCGGCTATAATTTTTACTTACTACCTACCATCTGGTGTGTTTCTATTTTAGGTTTTAAAACGCTTTAATTTTATTGACTCATGTAAGTACAAATTGAGTGACAACGTTTTATATCATGCTAGTTCTTTCACGCTAGGAGCGTACAAAATAGGCCGGGAAATTGTTTAGTTTGTTTTGGGTTTAACCGCTAGCGGAGTTAGGGAGTCTACCTACCGTGCTGCGAGCTCCGAGCTGCCTCCAGCCCCTCGCATGCACTCGGTATTGTTTTAACCCGGAGCGCGGAGAATTCCCAAATTCCATTGTACCCGTACCCACTGCAACGCTCCTCGTATCATGCATACATAATTGCTCGTTCGCAGTCTACCAAAAATAAACATGGCGTTTTATTGAAAGCTAAACCGTATTGTAAATCCGTTGGTATTAAGTAAGTATGTTCCATCTTGTTTAGCAAACTGGTACCTACACGGCGTTGATTAATTAGTTCTAGGCTACGAACACAATTATGCAACTCGACATAATTATAAAACTTGTGAAGATTCTTCATAATGAACATTTTCCTGTGCATGTCGAGAAATTAATTTCAAAGCCATCCATAAACAACCTACATCAATTCGACGGTAAAGCTTTAGCGAAACATTGCTTCATTTCATCATAAAAAGTTCTTAAACTTCCTGTACGTGTGTGAGCTAGCTTCCTAGTTAAAGTAGGTAACATACATATTGCTAAGTATTTGTTAAAGTTGTTGCATGAATAAGGATAATGAGGCTGAATGCAGTGTTGATTATGTACAGTCGAGTTCGCTAATATCTATACACAGACCTTATTACATAAGGTCCGTGTTTAGATATTTATGAACCGTTGGCTGTACAGATATTGGAGAACTCGACTGTATGTAAATAGTAACAAAAATATTTGATTTCATTTGATTTCTTACAAAATACGTAACTATATTGCTTCAATGCCTAATTTTTCTCATATTCGTTTGTGCAAATCTTACTTCTATTAGAAGTCCAACATAAAATAACTGTCCACACGGTCGACTCAGAATAGACTTCCTACATCAGAAGCTATCCTGTGTAATGATAGTAGTCGTGTGGGAAGATAAGCAGATGAGAGTCGGGGCGGGGCGCCCGCGGCCGCCACGCCTCGACGCCGCCGACACCCTCCGACGCGCAAATAACTTATTAGTGGCCGCGATGACTGCAGTAAACATTCGGGTAGATATTACTGTAGACTATTAATTAATCTTAAAATAATTATATTAGAAGTTTTCATTGGTTCACACACCGCTTAAAAGATCCAGCAACTTTGAAAAAAGATCTAGGTACGAGTATTGTAAATATAGCGTTGTTTCATTGATATGTGTCAATAGAGCAATTTCGAATTAAGGTGATTACTGTGATACATTGAGACTTAAATTGTATTAATGGTTGTAACCTACATAGTTAATATTTTTGTAAAACTAGATACATCACAAACATGTATCCAAGAGGATCTGAGAGGATAATTGCAGAATCCACAATCTAAATCTATACATCAACCCTTTTTGTCTAGCTTTTTTTCTTGAAATTTCTTTGGGACTCAACAGCGCTATCCAACGGGCTCACGCCCAGGCGTTAGCCCCTAACACTTTCTTCATATCCCCGGTCCCCGTTCCCAGCTAAGAAATAAATGCAATGTAAACACGCGGGCAGCGGCGGCGGCGGCGGCGCGGCGCGGCGCGGCGCGTCGCGTCGTGTGAACCGCCCGGTGCGGCGCCGCGGCGAACCGAACCCAAACTTATTGTAATAATGTTTTTAGAACAAACACGCTCCCTCCTCTTGTTTGAGATTACAATTACGGTTTTAGCGAACTGATTTATTAATGGACCGCCTGATCCGCCCTTGATACTTTAATGTCGATTTAATTTGCATTCACTGATGTTTTTAGCTTCACGTTTTCAAAGTTAATTGAATTAACGTACCTTTGTGGAGCACTAGTGTTTTCGTTCGCTTTGGGATTGTTTAAGATAGAGTTAATTAGAAAAACAGCGCTATGATTAGATATAAAGTATAAGGTGCTCTGCCATTCGTTATTAGGTAGGTAATTGGTTTGTTTGTTGGATTTAGCAAAAAAAAAACTATAGGGAAACTTTTGTCTATTGATGTCTAATTTACGTGCAACTCTTTCACGCTAACATTTAAATAGCACACTAAGGGCCATTTGCATAAAAAAAAACCGATTTCTAATTATTTTTCTTTTCGTTTAAGTAATACCTATTGATTAAGAAACGAGAAAAGTGCCGAGGCAGGCCTAACTTTGGAAAATCATTCCATGGACGATTTTGTTTATAATCGTATCAAGTTTTCATTTTTGGGGTACTTCAGACATGCAGTCTTTAATTATGGATTGAGATATTAAACCTTTATTTCAAATACGGAAAGAGATATTCAGAACTAAAACGAGCATGGATAGCCCAGGTAGCCCCTTAAATGCACCCCTGAAGTTGTTCAGTGTGACTAGCACGACTGACCACGACTTTGTTTGTCACGCGAGATTATATCGCCCGTCCCGTTGCATTCTGGGGGACAGAAAAGGACGGGCAGTTGTTCTCGCGCGAGATAGAAGTCGCACTGTGAGTAACAACTGTTGTGCTAAGCCTACAGGCCGTGGGAAGGGGTATCGCGATCCTGCTCCCACATTAGCGATTGACTCCAGAGAACCGAGCACGAATATTCGAATCCTGCGTAACGTAACGTTATCGTATCGAAATCGAGAAACTTCATACTAAATTTTAGTTCCAAATACGCTCACAGGCGGGCGCTGTTCCAAACGTCATACAAATTTCTCGATAACGTTACTACTCAATTACTTACGTTACGCAGGATTCGGATATTCGTACTGGGAGGTGCTCAGAGGTGCTTTTAAGTTTGACACGAACTAGGTACCTACCGCCTTGTATTAAGGTCTCAGTCCGCATCAAATCTTAATATGTATTTAATGGAAAGCCGCGCGTTAATTAATTGCATTATTTAAGAAGCAAGATGTACTCGTAAGTTGATTAGTTTTAAGTCTTTTTAATTTTTCGGGTAAGTAACTCATTCCTTAGTCGCTCCTTCCCCTGGTGGGCGTGGCCTAGTCTACCCGTATTACCAATTTTATGTCTTTAATGCACTTAACTTTTTAATGAAACGGTTAACGGTTAAATATAAACATTATTGTCTTCTAAGACTCCCGTTCAAGATACAATTCGATTGTACAATTATTTTCCCATGATTATTCTGCTTGTAGCTGATGAGATTTAAAGCCGTCGGTTGTTTGTTGAGATTGGATGCTGCAATCAAGGATAAGATGCGAGTGACACACTCAGAGTCAATTTTGAATGTGATCGAGTGCAATGCGTGATAATAAATAACATTGAGTGCTGAAACAGATTGAGACTGTTAAGAATACCGAATATAAGGAGTAAAAACCGGCCAAGTGCGAGTCGGACTCGCGCACGAGGGTTCCGTAGAAAGATTTTAACGCTTTTCCCCAGTGTTTTAAGAAGTCCAGTGTTAGCAGAGCCCTGCTCCTAAGCAAAATGTACGCAGTGTGGGGTCAACTTATATTGGTCTGCGAAATCTACAGACAGACATAAAAATTTAAGATTTTGAGACTTTTCTGAGTGGTTGTGCTATAAGAGCTATCTTCATACCAAATTTCAAGTTTCTAGGATAACTGGATTTCGGAAATTTGCATGGAAATAGCCTTTTTAATGACTGTATCTTTTGATTGCGTTGACTTGGAAGGTTGATTTTTTTCACAGCTTTAAGGGACCGCAGGCTTGAGTATTTGGTATTAATTTCAGCATGCTACCTTCTCGCGTTTCAGAGAAAAAGGGTCTTGACAGAGAGACAGACGGACAACAAAGTGATCCTATAAGGGTTCCGTTTTTTCCTTTCAAGGTACGGAACCCTAAAAAAGAGGTGGCTCCCATTATGTATAGGTAAAGGGACCTTGATAGACATAAGTAAGAATTACACGAATATAAGGTTATTCCCTATCGACTGAAAAGAAACAAATTGCTTTCATTAGTCATTTGCCACACGGATGACAAACTAACAGAGGGAGAAAGAAACCAGCTTACAAAGATGCGTAAAATGACGATAAAACTAACAAACACGACTTAATCGCCAAACGAGTCTTAAGTTCATGAAACCGTTACATTCTACTATCTAAAAATAGGGCCACTAAGTAATTACAGTGTCTAAAACCCAACCTCCCGAAAACTCACACCTGTCGTATTACATATCACCCCATCGCGCGAAATGCATTAGTCAATATTAAAGACGCGGCGCGCGAGTATAATTCCACAAAGGGCACTTCAAATCACACCCATCTCTTTCCGCTGGATGTCAAAACACCCCCCCCCCCCCCCCCCCACCTCCTAACCGGAGGCTGGAAAAGTATCCCCCGGTATCTGTCACTTCGTATCAATTACCGCACGCAAACACCCGTGGCCTGTCTCGCGACGTAAAGGCCTATCAGCGCACAAAGCGGCAGTGGAATCGAAATTCAATTGTTAAAGATTGCTTTAACAGTACCCCTAGCACCCTCAAATCGAAAAAGCATTTTATCACAACTATCCACAATGAAAACAACGCTATGAACCATTTATTATAAGAGTCTTATTCGATTGTCCGGGCCCGTGTGCCCCCAGAGGGTCGCACGGCAAACAACGCGCGCTCCCCTAAACGTTATACTTTGAAAACAATAATTTGTATTGCGTATCGAACGCGTCCATAAATAATACAGTGATATTCCACTCTCGTCGTAGCCGTCCGGGATGTTGGTTTGGCTGGATTAAAATAATAATCACTCGATAGGTTAGCCGTAGTAATGCACCCTTAAGTAATTCACTTAGTTAGTATAAACACACAGAGACCTTCTACTGAATACATTGTTTTAATAATCTAAATATTTTCTGTATAAAACATAAATAAAGGTTGCTGAAAGAAGTTAGCCTTCACTTGTTTGCGGCTAGCAGTTGAAATCTATCTATACTTATAAAAAAAGTCCTGACTGACACACTGACTGATCAACGCAGTTATCAATTTTTTTCGTTTGATATACGGAACCCTAAAAAATGCCATGGTGAAAATAATATGATGAAGACGTAATATTAATGCTAGTGTGACAAGTTTCCCCGCTTAGCAGAGTTCGCGCCAGCCGTGACGCCGTGACTGCGAGCGAGCTGGACTTTCCCTACATAAGCCACAGACTATTTTATTTATTGTAATAAAAATATCTGTACAAAAATAATAATAATTAGAAGCAAGTCGTGGGGGCAGTTAGGAGAGGAACCTGTGCCCACTGCTCCACAGTAGTTCTGACATTCCGACAAAAGTTACTTGTTAGTTAGGCCTGTTAGTTGAGTGGAACTGGAAGCTCTTGAAGCTAGAAATTCGTGTAGACAACAGTTGGAAAAGCTAAAAGGCGTAATCAAACCTGTCACTGTCAAAATTACTTAGGACACTAAGTATTGACCTATAGATGAATTAGCGAGACCTATGGAATTGTATTTGTAGTGGTTATACGGTTCGCATGAAAAGGAGAATCAGCCGTTAAAATATACGCACAACGTAAATGATATTTTGAATTTGACACTGACATTATTTTGGAATTTCCTTTTTCAATATATTTATTAAAAACCTCTTTTGATACTGATAGTACGGGAAAAGGGAAATTTCAAATACAGAATGCCTATAAACACACAATACCACTACATATGCATTTCCACGGTCTCGGTAATTTATCTATACCAATTTCCATCCGCGAGACTAGTCGAGAGAAAAATTAAAGCCGGACCGCAAAAACAAGAGGAACACAAGTTTCCTCTTTATGTTTTTTTAATGTATTCCTTCGGTTTTATTTGTACTTCCAAGTAATCATTATGATAATTGCTGAGTTTATCCCGAGTGTAAAAGGTTGGAGCCTGGTTGGAGCGATTCCAAGAACTACTTAACTAAGCAACTTAATTTTAAATTAGCAGACAATGACTGAGTCTATGCTGAAGTCGACCGGCATAACGATATAACGGTCAATAAAAAAAAACACTTTTTGTAACGTAGAACCGTAGAATGATTGTATTATACGCGTTTAGTTTCATAATCAAAGGAGAGTAACAAGCGTAAAGCGGGAGGGGGCGCTTTGATCACGGCACCGGGTCGCTTTTCCGCGCTCATAAAGCCAGTTATTACATCGTTTGTCATGGAGGCAGAAGACAAAATGGCGCTGCTTTATTACTTAGTAACACATTGCGAGCATATCTGTTTTATACCTACCTCACAAGATAAGTCCTGGGGAGGCTGGCGGTGACAAGGAAGCAGGCTGGGCGGGACGCCACGCCCACTTTTTCTTGTTCAACTCTATCTGTCTGACGTACTTTATCATTCTATCCCAGAGCAAAGTCGACGCTTTATGTCTGTAGGTTTGATGGACAAATATTGTAGTAGTTAAGGCACTTTGCGGGATGAGGTTCACGTAATTGGCGACTGTTTTATACAGTGTACTTTTTGTGCACTATACTAAGCAAACATTTTAAAAAATTATGTTTTAATACAAAATTGATTTGTTATAATTTTATAGAGTTTTCAAAATAACTGGAGCAGTTATTTTGGTGTATGTAATTGTGATTGAATTTTGTCCAAAGTCTTTCAATTTAACAGAAAGCGCATATTTTCCTACGAGGTACGTAGCAATGCTACACGCGTAGCGGTTCTACGCGTGTTTCATATGTGAGATATTAATTATTACATTCAAGTATTTTTCCTCTTAACACAACGTTTAATTAGTCAATTACTGTATTTAGTGTCATAAATAGATAGTTTGTGTAGAATCAGGGGGCACGGTAATGCTCCAGCCAAGACGCATTAAAAGAAGCGGGCACTAAGTACACACAAGTGTAAGTGTTTCTGGAATCATTTCGTCGTATTTATGACCGGCCATAGCTTCAGTCCTAAATTTTAGGAAAACTGGTCCTTAGCCAGACATCAAAATACACAATCTAGGTATGAAGTATATAACATTAATGATATTATGTATAGAGTTTGTAAAATCAAGGCTTAGGGGCTTTGGCTCTACTAGAGTTAAAGATTTCATAACTTTCTAACACTAAAAGCATTAGATATGAACTTGTGAGTGTTAACAACCAACTTGACATAACAACCAAATCAAATGTTTCTGGGGGATTTTACATCTACGAAAGACCCTCAAAATCACTTTTGATTTATCACTCACGGAAATCTTTATCTTGTGAAGTATTAACTTCGTGATACATAGAAAAACTGGAAAAAACCTTGCCGGACACTCTCTGCAAAGGGTTCCGTGGCCGTAATGAAAAAGTCCTTGCATATGTAAAAAAACCGGCCAAGTGCAAGTCGGACTCGCGCACGAGGATTCCGTGGAAAGAATTTAACGCTTTTCCCCAGTGTTTTAAGAAGTCCAGTGTTAACAGAGCCCTGCTCCTAAGCAAAATGTACGCAGTGTGGGTTAACTTATATACAGAATTTTAGGAAATCTCTCAGAATGTAAACCGACTCACAGGGTCCCAAGATACAGTCTCAGCCTAGTTTGGGGTCCGCTGGACACTGCTAAATGTATTTTTCTCTCGTATTTGTTATTAATAAATATTTTCATATTTCATTTTTCAAATTGGTCTGTGAAATCTACAGACAGACATAAAAATTTAAGATTTTGAGAATTTTTTGAGTGGTTGTGCTATTAGAGCTTCATTCATACTAAATTTCAAGTTTCTGGGACAACTGGAAGTACCCTTTAGGTTTTTGCATTTCGACAATTTGTATGGAAATAGCCTTTTTGATGACTTTGTAATTTTTACAGGTTGGTCAAATCGTCAACTCGTTTGCTACTGAGATAGATTTCCTTTTCAATTCACCTAGATTATGCACTACTGCTACTGCCCTGAAATTTTCACATTTCAAAATATTTTAACGGTTTTGCTGGTAGATAGGAGGGAGGGGGGGGGACACTCTTGACTTTATAAATGAGAAATTTAAAGCTGAATATTTCGCAAACGAAACCCTCAATATTTAAAAAAAGTGTCCAAAGACACCCTACACCATAGGATAGGCGAGAAAAAAAATCACCCCCACTTTACGAAGAGGGGAGGTACCCTAATAAATTACTTCAAAATTTTATTCTACTACTTTATCGGCGCGGAAAATCTGTATATGCATGATAAATTACAGTTTTCTAGTATAAATAAAATATAAGTAAAATAGTATAATATCTGAACTATGCCGCGGACAGAAGGACAGATATAAGGGTTCTTTGTTGTCTACGGTAGCCTAAAAACCGTTGAGGATTAGATTTGTGACTTGCCCACGATGAATGCAACAACCGCGTTAGCCATTCGAACCCTATCCAGAGCTGAGAAATTATAATAGAGCTGCAGAACACCTTCCATGATTTGTATACATTATACAACTGTATGGTACAGTCAGCAGCAGAAGTAGAAAAGCAACCGACGCGTTCACAATGCGCTAAGCACGGCTCTATTGTTATAGATATAAGAGCTTGTGCAGATTGTTCGCTTGCTTAGCTAGTTCTGAGCTTGACTGTACCATAAAATTGTACAGCACCAACACTGATTTCTATAAAAGCGCGTAATAAGAGCGTAAAATCCTTTGGCATCTAGCACATTGAACAAACGAGATATAATAGGCACCGTCCAATTACTGAGTGCGGCGGGCGTGAATGCTCGGTGCTGACTCTCACTAGCTCGAGCACTAAATCTATGGATAACAATGATAGTTAACAGAATAGATAGATGCAAGTAGCTGAACTGAAGAGGCAGAATTTTATTTGCTTGGACATAAGTGACACTATCCTGATAGGTAGATTGGGTCGGCTAGGGCCGACAAACGAGATGTACTTACATTCACCATCCAATTACTGCGGTGCAGCGGGTCGGGTGTGAATGTGCCGGCGCTGACTCTGGCTTGCTTGGGCACTAAATCAATGGATAACAGAGCTCAGTCAGAAACAGAAGCGGAGGACCGAAGAGCTTGAAAATCCACTGCTGCTGTGTGAATTGACAATGTATTGAAATCGTTTCTTTTCTGGCATGCAATTAAGGGAAAAAGAAATGCCTACACCCATTCTTGAGTCTAATTCCTCAGATTGTGACTACATTCGCTGACTCTGACTATCTTGGGCGCTAACTCGATGACTGACTAGCTACTAGAGTGCTAGCACAAAGTAGTGCAGTCAGCAACAGAAGTAGAGGCAGAACTGGTGGCCTACCAATGATCTACACATTAGTTATTAGTCTGTCTGTCTTGATTAAGTATCGATGGGTAGATAAGATCGGCAATGCTCCGGTACCGGCTCGGATTAGCTTGATGGCTAGAGGTAACTTGATGTACAACGAAGATAGTACGAGAACAGGCAGCAACAGAAGTAAAGAAACTAATGGGCTAAAGTTTAAGAGCTAGCTAGTTTAAATAAATACTATAATACGTATCAAAACTGCAGGACTTATGCGACAGGTTTAGAGGTAGATCGCCTAGATTGTATCGACAATCTTTTTTTAGGGTTCCGTACCTCAAAAGAAAAAAACGGAACCCTTATAGGATCACTTTGTTGTCCGTCTGTCTGTCTGTCTGTCTGTCAAGACCCTTTTTCTCTGGAACGCGTGGAGGTAGCATGCTGAAATGAATATCAAATACTCAAGCCTGCGATTCCTTGAAGCTGTGAAAAAATCAACCTTCCAATTCAACGCAATCAGAAGATACAGTAATTAAAAAAGCTGTTTCCATACAAATTGCCGTACCCCGAAAACCTAAAGGGTACTTCCAGTTGTCCTTCCTAGATACTTGAAATTTGGTATGAAGGTAGCTCTTATAGCACAACCACTCAGAAAATTCTAAATTTTTTTAATTTTTATGTCTCTCTAGATTTGACAGACCAATATAAGATGACCCCACACTGCGTATATTTTGTTTAGAAGCAGGGCTCTGCTAACACTGGACTTCTTAAAACACTGGGGGAAAAGCGTTAAAGTCTTTCTACGGAACCCTCGTGTGCATTTGTCCGGTTTTTTTTTGTTGATAGATAGACTTAAAATTTATGTGTTTGGAAATAATACTGAAGAATGCATGCCCACAAGGAAATAGTTATTTGTTATACAAGGGTGCAAAGTTGTATTTCAACACGCGAGAAGTAAAATACATTTGCACCCGTGTGTTACATGCAAAAAAACAGCTCATAAAAATGAGTCCTCATCACTAGAATCCCTATTTTTTTTTACGATATTGTAACACGAAACTCTGGAAGTTGTGTATTTTTACGTGAGTCGGAGTCGGTGAGAAAATTTTTGTTGACAATGTTGACATTTCTGACGATGCGTTTTGAAATTGCATCGACTCAACTTGTGCGTTCAGAATTATATTCAAAACCATTATAAAAAAAAAAACAGACGTTTCTAATAGAATTTTAAGGACCATTAAATAAAGGTAAATTTGGTATTTTTTATTAAATACTCAAACCATACATCATTTATTTAATGATGATTAATATCGAACGAACCATTATTATGAGCGTTTTACGTTTTGTAATCTGTCAAAAGCTACTTAAACACGCTCCACTCCAAGGTCAAATTACTTTTCCCACTAGTGGATAAAATGCGATTTTACCCGCTTGTATTAAAGGATAAAAGACGGTTTTCCGAGGTAGTGAGGGGAAAAGACTTTTGCTATACCAGCCGTCGTGGTGCAACACAGTTTTGGGTCTTCTTCCAGTCCTGAAGTGGGAGTATCAGTCTGCGCAGCAAACCGTCCCGACCGATAAAACAAAGACTTATACAGAATACATCCAGCCACGTACTCTGAATGGTAAGATCTGTGCTCGCCCCGGGCACCGAGTCAAGATTACACGTCCCTTTAATAATTAAGTTGTGTAAAGAGTTACCCGCCGCGATACAATACGATTCACATTCCGCAACCCTCCACTGTCTTTTTAGTTTGTTCAGCCGCCATTTTCAATGGAAAATATTGACACAATTTTCTTAAATATACATTAAGACGCCTGCGGGTTCGTGTTGGATTGTTAAAAATTGAATTACAAGTCAACGAAGCCTTGCTTTTAAATCTCTAACAAAAAGAGTGTCTGGTCTATATGGTGTATAAAAACCTTCAACAACAACGTAAGAAAACAAAAAACTACTCAACCTTATTACACTGTACCAACTATACTTATGAGATGGATGTTTTTTCGTTTCCATGACATAAACAGAACAGTCATGTATATAAGTTGAGTTTAGCCCGACACATTTCGGACTAACTAGTCCTTCCTCTAGGAGCGCATGATTCAGCGGTAGCGAAACGCAAACTGCGCGCTAAGGCTCCGCTTACGCGACTACTACAAAGGTATGTAAGTAGTAATTATATCTGTACTTTCGACACCCGAGCTAAATGTTGTACCTAATAGGAATAGGGTAGGTTTGTTGAGGGAAAAATAAAAACAGCAAAAATATTCCAATTCACAACTTTAAAAAGTTCACCGAAACACAGAGTAGGTAAACTTACGTCTAAATAATTAAGTGTTAGTTTGGTCAAGCGCCCACAATACGTAACTTATTTACTTCAACTAGCCTACTGAGATGGATACTACAAACATACAATACATTTTATAATTCAGAAAAAAAACAAAGCTGGTTAGCAGTAACTCGATTCGGGCAAGTGTTGCGGCGCCTAAACAAAAGCGTTTTAATAATGCAGTTTCCAATTGCCGCTGTGCAAATACAGGGGCTCGGCGATACCGTCTCTGCCGCCGACACACGCTTTTTCCGCCTCGCAAACCCAAAATACGTAGGAACTTGTATTATTTTATGCTTGTGAGTTTTACTTCAATGTTACAAACAAAAACTCAATCTGTTTATTCTTCAATCAGAAACAGAATTGCTAAAAGGATTTAAAAAAATGGCCTCGCTACGCTAAAACAAAGTAACTTTGGAAGAAAGTTACGCAAATCAGAAAAACTCCGTTATCCGACGAAAGCCGTAAAAGTGACCCTCATTAGGCGTATTGTTGTACTTTTACCGCTCAGCCCTCGTCTCGGGCAGCATAAATAAATCAAATTTAATTAACCCAGATTAATTTTCTCGCCGCCTCCCAGCATCCCTTTTAATTCGCCCTCGCGCTCCGCGCTCCGTGGACTTGCTATGGGTTCCTTAATAAAAAGTTTACACTTAGCGAGTCAACATATCGTCCATTACTTTTTCTATTAGAAAAGCCGTATAAGAACATTTAAATTAGTTTCATTATATTGATCGCGTAACTCGTGCACTTGCATCTTGTATAAGATATTATGACGCGGAGTTTTGTTCGGTTTAGCAATTAGTACGACCCAGTAAATGAGTTACGATGTGAAAAGTGTTATTTAACCAAATAGGCTACTAAAAAGAGTTAAAAATTAAGCAAACATTTACATAGCTAAATAAGACCAAATTAAACGGATGTACCTTACTTAACATTCAAAGGAACATGAAAAAAAAAATGAGATTAAAATTTTGCGGAATGTCACGACTACGTTACGATGCGTGTGAGACACTTGACCGTTTTTTATCTAGAACGTGCCAACCAAATTGGCAACGTGGAGCCTTGTAAGACGAATAGAGGTAGGCAAACATGGTCAGCCGGACGGCTTGGGTGGCGCGTGGAGTGGTCGGCACACACTCGGCGAACACCGGTAGCCCAAACATCCCCGACTCACTTTCAACATCACAAATTCTATCATCGAGAGCACTCATGCGCACTGAACTCTTCGGCAGTAGCTAAGCGCAAACACTGGAGTCTGGTATAGTAAGTTTTTCGGTAGCCAAGAAGTACAGTCGTTTGGTGCTCATTAAATAAGTTGGCGGGAAAGTTATCAGGATATTTTTTAGGGTTCCGTACCTCAAAAGGAAAAAAACGGAACCCTTATAGGAGCACTTTGTTGTCCGTCTGTCTGTCTGTCTGTCTGTCAAGACCCTTTTTCTCTGAAACGCGTGGAGGTAGCATGCTGAAATAAATATCAAATACTCAAGCCTGCGGTCCCTTGAAGCTGTAAAAAAATCAAACTTCTAAGTCAACGCAATCAAAAGATACAGTCATTAAAAAGACTATTTCCATACAAATTGCTGAAATCCGAAAACCTAAAGGGTACTTTCTACTTATCCTAGAAACTTGAAATTTGGTATGAAGGTAGCTCTTATAGCACAACCACTCAGAAAAGTCTCAAATTCTTTAATTTTTATGTCTGTCTGTAGATTTCGCAGACCAATATAAGTTGACCCCACACTGCGTACATTTTCCTTAGGAGCAGGGCTCTGCTAATACTGGACTTCTTAAAACACTAGGGAGAAGCGCTAAAATCTTTCTACGGAACCCTCGTGCGCGAGTCCGACTCGCACTTGTCCGGTTTTTTAATTGGCAATTAATAGATTTTCACGTGCTCCTTCTGAATTTTACTTTGCCACCTCGTATCTTACGCCTTTCGAACCCTTAAAAACATTTTTAATAGGCGGTGCGACCGGCAAAGATACAAGTGACAAAGTAAAAGAGTACGCCGAAATCTAAAAATTGCCAATTAACAAAACTTGTCCGCTAAAACTACCCCAATTATTGGGCTAGTGTGGAGCTAGAAAAGCAATTTTCGAAATGGGGCCTGAAATAATGATTTCCACTGAATTCTCAACTCTTTCTCTGTTAATAACACTTTTTCCCTAATTATTAATTAGTAGGTACCTATAGGTACAGTCGAAGAAATTAATTCCTGCCCACCATGGAACCTTTTCACAGTGAACGTCGTAGAGACATCTCATTTGCTTGACAAGGAAAATCGTTATGACGATTACTATGAAAACGTTCTATGGTGGGTGAGGAATTAATTTCACAGTTATTAGTTTTATCTACACACATACCATAAGTCTTCTATTAATGCGTTTAGACACCGTAGGTAATAACCAGCATTACGACAGTCAGTTTTACTATGAATATTTTAGTAACGTAATGTCATGAGTTTCAAATTTGGTACATTTTCAAAAACTAATACAATTTAAATATAGGTCTACGATACGAAACGATGTTTGTCTATGATTTAAATATGAAATAAATAAAATAAAATAAAATGCGTTTAGTACGAATTAAGTGCGAGCGGAATATTCTTTGAATGAATACACCGACTTCATATTTCTGCTGCTTAGTGCTAGGCCATAAAACTTTAGGCTTTAGTTTCTGTTGTCCGAAATAAACGCATTTTATTTTATTTTATTTGTTTATCATTATTTTAGAGGATTATTTCACGTTTTTTTTTCTAAGGTTTTTTTTGAATGCGGTTTTACTTTTTTGTTAAAAGATTTTTATTTCACAATTTTACGTTGATTTAACATTTTCAGAATTATCCTCCAACTCCTAACCGTTAAGGAGTTGTACCTTCCATCATCAGCTCATCAACATGAGATGATGACTACCGGACGTAAATACTTGAATAGCCTTAAAAAATATATGAAACACATGATACGTGCCTATAAAATTTGAGGGTTGCCCTCGATTTCCCTGAGATCCCATTATCAGATCATGATTTAGTGACAGTGGGACCACCTCAGGAGTATACCCTTTCGAATAATTATTTAACATTTTCAGAATTATCCTCCAACTCCTAACCGCTAAGGAGTTGTACCTTCCATCATCAGTTCATCATCATGAGATGATGACTACCAGACGCAAATACTTGAATAATCTTAGAAAACGTATGAAACACATAGTACGTGCCTGTAAAATTTGAGGGTTGCCCTCGATTTCCCTAGGATTCCATTATCAGATCATGACTTGGTGACAATGGGACCACCTCAGGAGTATACCCTTTCCAATAAAAAAAGAATTTTGAAAATTGGTCTACAATTGACGGAGTAATCGATGAACATACATAAAAAAAAATACATACAGTGGAACGTAAATCCTCCTCCTTTTTTGAAGTCGGTTAAAAAGCAGTCAAATTTGTGACAGGATTACCTATTATAAATGCCTTCGGCTTCTCAACCCATCTTAGAGTACTTATAATGTGTACATATAAAATAATGTATGCAACTCTACATAATTAGGCATTTAAAGAAATATAATAGAATAGAATAGAATAATACTTTATTGACACAGAATAATACAAACGTACATAAACACTCAACAGTTACATAAACTGGGTATGGGTAGGTACTAATCCCATGTATCCAAAAACATTTTCTTTCACGCTTCGCTACGTCCTATCCTAAATTATTTATTAGTAATGCGACAACTTACGGTATTTATATTTTCCAAACAGCCATCGAGAAATGTCAGCTTTCTAACCGTTTGAATTTTATGTCAAATAATGACTATCCTAGTATATGTAGTAAGTAACTTCAACATCATCAGCGTAAATCTGGTGTGAATCATGTGAAAAGGTCCACGGCAAACATGCGGATATAAAATACGAAATCTACTGATTATCAGTGATAAAACAGACGAATTAAATACCTATCTATCAATAGGTTGTTTTAAAATGCCGTTAAGCGGCTGTTTACGGTTTCCCAGGCGGACCACGGACCACGGGCCACCCACGGACTGGAGGCACTCAAATAGTGTCCCGTCAGCGTTGTTGACCTGCCTTTGCTACTCTAAACGTTACGCGCTGTTAATCTTGTCACACACAACTAAACAAACAAAACTGCGTTATACACGACTGTTAATCTACTAATGCAGTGCGTTTTGACTACGGTCGCTTCGTGAAAAAAGTTTGAAAAAATATGATAAAAAAAATCCGTTATTTAGGTACTTGTTTCACGATCTTGAATGGCTCTTTATAATAAATGTTGTATGTGTACATGCCAGCAAGCAATGATTTTATAAATACCCTTGTTTAATATGCCAGCAAGGTACATTTTGAAATTCTTTACTTAGCAATATCTAATACAATTTTCGTATTTTAATTTGCTTTAAAGTATAAAATACCGAGCATATATAAATTACTTAGTGTCCCTGTAACTTTTTTTTACGTTTTGGCGCTAGAACTTCCTGTAGGTATAATTAGTGATGAAACTACGGAACAAAATTTAATGTCACGCATCGCAGTCCTATAATGATTATAATCTAAATAAAAATTGATAAGTAATGAAAATAGACAGAAATTTTGCACAGAAGTTAGAAGAAGAAGTTAGAAGTTTTGCACAGGTAAATTAATAAGTACCTATCTACAGAAAATAATTAGTATAAATGGGACAGAGTTTAGTGCTGTATCAGTTTAACGTTCTACGAGTAACGAGTCAGTAAGTTATATTCTATGGCTTCACGATTACATAAACAGTATTTGTGTCAAAAAATCCACAGCTTATGGAATTTGTTTCTTTCTGTTCCTCCCCTTTGTTGAGAAACAAACTGAAACCCTGCGCTTCAAACACAAACGTTTGGTTTTTCTGAATTATGCTATTACAGCCGACGACCGTTTCAATCAGAAAACGTATTTCAAACAATATGGTATCACGTGTACCATAATACAATGTTTATTTTTTATCATACATGGTACACGTTTGACAACGTGACAATGTAACTCTCTTTAAAAAATATCCTTCATAAGGAAATTTAAAATTATTTTCTTCATCAACTAGAATAGGCAAACGTTATGAGCTCAACTAGAATCGTGTCTCGACGTTACCAAATACAGCTAGAGCACAAATTAGACAAAAAAAAACCTTAGAAAAAAAACGTAAAATAGTCCTCTAAAATAATGATAAATAAATAAAATAAAATAAAATGCGTTTATTTCGACGACAGAAACTAAAGCCTAAAGTTTTATGGCCTAGCACTAAGCAGCAGAAATATCACTATAGAAATATGGTTTTTTTTTGTCTAATTTGTGCTCTAGCTATATTTGGTAACGTCGAGACACGATTCTAGTTGAGCTCATAACGTTTGCCTATTCTAGTTGATGAAGAAAATAATTTTAAATTTCCTTATGAAGGATATTTTTTAAATAGAGTTACATTGTCACGTTGTCAAACGTGTACCATGTATGATAAAAAATAAACATTGTATTATGGTACACGTGATACCATATTGTTTGAAATATGTTTTCTGATTGAAACGGTCGTCGGCTGTAATAGCATTCAGAAAAACCAGATATTCAGAAATATTCATATTTCTGCTGCTTAGTGCTAGGCCATAAAACTTTAGGCTTTAGTTTCTGTTGTCCGAAATAAACGCATTTTATTTTATTTTATTTATTTATCATTATTTTAGAGGACTATTTTACGTTTTTTTTTCTAAGGTTTTTTTTTGTAATAACCTTAGAAAACATATGAAACACATAGTACGTGCCTGTAAAATTTGAGGGTTGCCCTCGATTTCCCTCATCATCAGATCATGACTTGGTGACAATGGGACTACTTCAGGAGTATACCCTTTCGAATAAAAAAAGAATTTTGAAAATCGGTCTACAATTGACGGAGTAATCGATGAACATACGTAAAAAAAAAACATACAATGGAACGTAGAACCCCCTCCTTTTTTGAAGTCGGTGAAGCTCTTTACATTATAAGGTATTGAGACGATCAAACTCTATCCAGAAACCTGAATGAATTAAAATGAAACGATTTAATTGACTTAAATAAAATAAAAAATAAATGAGGTGACAAATCGAAGAATTTGGCTCACTATGTTCGATTTTAAGGTTTGTTAAACTAACTCGAACTTACCTCAACCCGCTCCTCCTTCAAATCGACCCTCAACGCGAGCTGTTCCCTCAGCACCACGTCAGGGTAATGCGTCTTGTCAAACGTGCTCTCGAGTTGTTCTAGCTGCTCCTCTGTGAAGATGGTTCTGTGTCTGCGCTTGCGCTTGGGCGGGGGGCCTGCGAGCCCGGCTAATGCTGCCGCCGCGTAGCCCCCGTACAGTCCCGCGTAGCCGCTGGACCCGGAGACGCCGCCGCTCATGCTGCCCACTCCTGCGCACAATAATAACATTACAACCGACAGGCGAGAACTCTGCCAAGAGCGAGTCGGACTCTCACTCAGAGTTCCTTACTTAACACTTTATTTCACGTGATATAACTACAAATTATTAACATTTGTCAGATATTTATTTTACTTGTTCTGTGACTGTGAGACCAATGTGTTTGGGAGTGTCAAAACTTGTAAAGTAGACTAGCAGACAGACAAACAAACAAAGAAATGATCCTAACGTAAGGGTTTTGATTTTTCTTATGTGACATGGAACCTTAAAAAAATCAGAGTTGGTATATGGCTTGAATGTTCTAATGTTACAATCGGCCATAGACAATGTACTGGCTATTTGAAATTGAGTTGTGATAGAGTTTACTATCGGCCATAAACTACCTATAAATACTTAATCTATAAAAACCGGGCAAGTACGAGTCGGACTCGCGCACGAAGGGTTCCTTACCATTATCAAGGATCATGGAAAGTAAACGGATTGACAAAGCCCATACTTTGAATCGTTCTTATTTACATTCAGCGCCATCTACCTTGCTTGAGTGACACATTCGTACCGCTGTTTTATTATTATTTGACCCGCTGGCTACGACCTTGGCGCCATCTAGAAATTGCCTGAATTTTAACATGACTGCGGGGACGATTCGAAGTATGGGCTTTGACACTCCGTATACTATCCTCCTTGCCATTATTTATAAAAACGGCAAAAAAAATCATGTCTGTTGTATGGGAGCCCCACTGAAATATTTATTTTATTATTTTATTAGTAAGTATTTGTTGTTATAGCGACAACAGAAATATACATCATCTGAGAAAATTTAAACTGTCTAACTATCACGGTTCATGAGATGCAGCCTGGTGACAGATAGACAGACAGACAGAAAGACGGACGGACAGCGAAGTCTTAGTAATAGGGTCCCGTTTTTTACCCTTTGTGTACGGAACACTAAAAAGGACAAATCAACAAACACGTTCGCGTATTGTGTAGTAGGTAAGAAAGGATAATGTAATGAGTTTCCATCGAAATAAGAATAAACCAAATTGGTCTCAGCCCTCATCACGCCGACTCTCGCCGTTTTTAATCAATAAAGATTTGAGATACATTTTTAAAACCCGGCCGCGTCACGTTGTATCAGCTTTAATATGTAGCAGAAACAACCGTTGCGTGAATATCCGAGTTTAGAGCCCCGGGCGCTCCCGGGCGCTCCCGGGCGCTCCCCGGGCGCTCCTTACCGTTAAAAATACCGCAACAAATAAAAATGGAATATTTTTGCATAAGTATCCGGTAGGTTGTGGTATTACCAGCATTTCCTTGGGTGATGAAAGCTTTTTAGGCCGCTGGCGTGTTACTAAGGCGATGTCGACGTTTCTCGAAAGTTAAGTCTTATCGATTTTAAAAGTATTTTGGGTTTCGAGGGGCTTAAAAAGCATTGACCTATAATAAAAAAAAAAGTAACATGGAACTACCGTGAGACTTGAACTCAGTATTTAGCTAGTATCGCTCGAGCAGGGCCTTGGCATGGCACGCAGTGTGCGTCTCGCTGCCGCTGAGTCGTGCGCTCCCAGAGAGTCAGGGTAAATTCGATATTTATACGTGATTGATCCGTTTATTTCAATATAATGAAATTCACGGTCATAATCATTTTATTTGTAACATAACTATACCACATGGAGAAAAAAAAATCATTTTCCTATACCTAGGTAAGGTTACCTACTTTCATTGCCTCTGCTGGTTGAAAATAGTGTATAGGAGAATTATTTTTTCCAAAAAGACCACTAAGACTTACTCAACCCCTGGCTGAATTCTTGACGATTCATTAAAACGCACCTTGTATAATAACAGGGTGGACTATTTTAGATGGGTCAGTAAGGCGAACTCAGAAACTATGAGACAGAAAAATATGTTCTAAAGAACCATGTCGTCGGTTTAAGTGTTATCAAAAAATGCATTCATGGATTTAAAAGAAATCGCAGCTTATTCTCATTAGGTATAAGGAACAAAACGTCAATATTTCATATATGTTTGAGAAAAAAGTTTTATTAGGTACATACTAGTGACGACCTTTTGTGATACACGACGTTCCACTGATTTCACAGATTGTTACAAGAATCGTTAAACCAACAGTACTTACCTAAATAAAAGGTATGTAGGTTATTTCTGAAATAATTAAAATGCGTGAAAAAATGGATGTTAATAAAAAGCATCTCATGAAATTATACTCCACTTCGTCATTAACCAGTTGGTTTTCGCTTGATACTTAAAATTGTATATGTAAAATCTAGTAAGACAACAATGTATTCTTAAAAATGTAAGACACCAGGCATAATAATAAGATTTTGACTGAAAACGTTTTATTTTATGAGAGTAAACAATAAAGAAGAAGGATCAAGGTCGCTCAAAAGGCAAAGGAAAGACGCTTTAAGTATCCCGGCGCGATTGAATTTTCATCAAGATTGGTGCAGCGGTTTTCCCGTGAAGAGGTAACAAACAGACAGACAGAGAGACAGAGCTACTTTCGCATTTATAATATTAAGTTAGGATATATAAGCTGGCCGTTTTTAAGTTTAGGGTGAATGGGCATGTGCTAGGCAAGCGTTCTCCATCGTAGATCACATCTTCGCTTACCATTAAGCGTGATTGTAGTCAAGCGCAAGCCTATAGCGTATACCTACGTATAAAAAAAATATAACACCAATTAATCTACATTTTTCGTGGTCTATTTTCATAACGCAAAGCGATCGCTGCCCCTGGGATGTTTTGAAATTTTAAAAAGCTCTTCGCAGTAAGTGGAGGAAGACTTTAATTGAGATAAGCCGTGGCCCCTTCGAGAGCAGCCGCGGGCACTGTATTATCTGCTAGTGGCTCAACCTAACCTTAGTTATTATAAGTTATTTTATAAGCTTTTGTTTAAATTTAACGACTATTTATAAGTTATAAGCATGCCAGTTACTGTTAGGTAAGATACAGTAAGTGAGTAAACACTTTATGTCCAGAAAATAAAGAAATGAGGACTAATCAACAGACAGTCGTGAGCACACTTAATTGACCAATACAGACGAACTTAAACCCGTAGGTAAGCGTCAAACTTAAATTCGCCTGGAGTAGAGTCAGCCACTTGGAAGGGAAGCGAGACACACACAGACTAACGGGAATGTGGGAGCGGGACCGCCAGAACAACTCCAAAGGCGCATTTAAGTTTGAACCGTACGGTATACACCTGTAAGGCTAGCAGGAAGTATACGAATCCTGCGTAACGTTACGTTATCGCTCACGGGCGGTCACTTTTTCAAAGGTCATACAAATATCTCGATAACACTTACTACAAAATTACGTTACGCAGAGGCCCGAGGACGAACATTCGAAACCTGCGTAACGTAATATTCGTACTCGGGCCTCTGTGTCTGTACCTCTAATAGTTATAGTGCGTACGGCAAAAATAATAAGTCTTGTCGGAGTCAAGTCCCCCCCTCTACCACAGAAATTGTTGTATTTGGAAATGTGAAAAAAATCAGAGCAGTAGTGCATATAGTGCAACTAAAAAGGAACTATATAACTTAAAAGGAAAACTATCAGAGATAAGCAGGCTTTACAGGTTTGGGAGTAATAGTTAACCAACATAAATATTATGTTTTTCTATGTCAGTATCCGATATAAATTGACCCCGCACTGCGTACAGTTTGCTTAGGAGTAGGGCTCTGCTAACATTGGTTTTGAATAGGTGTGATGAAAATACCTTTAAATTAGATAATATACCAGGGCTTTTACGTAATGGCTTAGGAACCCTATCCTTGGCGTGTCCGTCACGCTCTTGCCCGGTTTTTAGACTAGATATTTTTGGACTTCGTATGGATAGATATTTAGTACACTTGACTGAACCAAAATTCTCCCAACTAAGCCGCAGACGGACTCTGACGGACAAACAGATGGAAGAGGATGACGAAACAATAAAGGCTTCCTTGTTGACTATGGAAACCTAAAAACCTTAACTGAATGAGCTAGCGCATTGGCATCATTGTTTTAAATTTGGTATAAAATATACTAGTTCTAAGTCACAAAATTTCGAATCGATGCCAATGTTCGGTAAACTTTATGTTACATGCCATACAGTCATACCACTAAAATCGAAACCTTCCTTTTTACTTTGCCTTAGTGGGGTAAAACCGGAACCTACAAGTTGAAATTACTTACACATTTCTGTGACGAAAATACGGACGTGTCAACTTAAATCAATCAATTTTGAATAAATCCCCTCTAGCATGGTAAAAGGACCAATGTTATCTACCAATTGTTGTAATATTAAATTTGATATCTGAGGGTACATGTAAAAATAACTATATGTACCCACCTGGTAAAATAAAGTTAGTTGCATTATGGACGACGGTCTTTCATTACGTACTCTTTGATATTAAAATACTTCACCAATGAGCGACATAAATTATTTTATGTCGATAGCTGTGGCTAGCACGCCGAATTATGTCGCGGTGTGGCGCGGTATTTTATCCACACTTGCCGATTGAGTAGACAATTTATCTACTGCTCTAGCACGGTAATGCATAATATGTAGAGAATCATAATTACTACTATTTTGACAGTTCCGTGGGATAAATTTAAACCTAGCATTAATTACCCGACTTCAAAAAACCGGCCAAGTGCGAGTCGGACTCGCGCACGAGGGCTCCGTAGATAGGTTTTAACGCTTTTCCCCAGTGTTTTAAAAGGTCCAGTGTTAGCAGAGTCCTAAGCAAAATGTACGCAGTGTGGGGTCAACTTATATTGGTCTGCGAAATCTACAGACAGACATAAAAATTTAAGATTTTGAGACTTTTTTGAGTGGTTGTGCTATAAGAGCTATCTTCATACCAAATTTCAAGTTTCTAGGACAACTGGATTTCGGAAATTTGCATGGAAATAGCCTTTTTAATGACTGTATCTTTTGATTGCGTTGACTTGGAAGGTTGATTTTTTTCACAGCTTCAAGGGACCGCAGGTTTGAGTATTTGATATTAATTTCAGCATGCTACCTCCACGCGTTCCAGAGAAAAAGGGTATTGACAGACAGACAGACATACAGACAGACGGACAACAAAGTGATCCTATAAGGGTTCCGTTTTTTCCTTTTGAGGTACGGAACCCTAAAATGGAGTAGGTTCCACTATTTTTTTTCCTACACCGATTTCTTCAGTTGTGGGCCGATTTCCATTTTTTTTTTTCATTCGAAATAGTATCTATGCTCCTGATCAAGGTGGACCCATTGTGATCAAGTCAGGATCTCAAGATGATCAAGGAAATCGAAGGCAACTCTCAAATTCTATAGGCACATATTATGTGTTTCATAATTATATTTTCAGCTATTTCTATCTGATAGTCATGATCCAATTGTTGATGAGCTGATGATAGAAGGTACAGCTCCGTTAAGGAGTTGGAGGCTAATTATTTTAATAGTAAGTAAACATAAAAATAGTGAAATAAAAAAACTTTTAATAAATAAATAAAAACTGTCTTCAAAAAAATTTTAAAATAATACTTTTTTTAAAGTTTTTTTTTTGTTTCGTCAATAGCATGTTAGGGCTCGCGATAAAAAATGTAATGACCAAACATTTAATGCATAGATCCATATCCATTTGTCTACATTTTAGCGTAGGTACCTACTGCGAGGGCGCTGGGACCATTTTTAGGGAGCAAATAAGAAAATTTAAAAATGTTTGGCAAACGAATATGCCATGTGTCATATCAAATGAAAGGGCTTGTTGAAAGGGTCTTACATTTAACATAAAACTGCCGTAAGACTCAATCATAGTGAAATATATGGATCACTCACGTTGTAAAAGTCGAGTTTAGCCATGTTTTGGACTAATTTGTAGTCATGCCTCGGCGGCAGGAAAACGGACAACAAATTATTCCAACTTAGTCCAGTGAATTCGTTGCAAATTCAAGCAAATTTACTGTGACAGACGGACAGACAGAGATACACGTGTCATCTTATAAGGGTTCATTTGGCAATGATAGTTTTTCCGAAAGCATTGTGGTAGACAAAAGACATGTAAAAAAGCTATTTGCAGTTCTACTCGCACTTACCTTATACTGCATTCTGACTGCATTACATAGCTGCCCTTTATTTGGCAGAATTAAGAAGAGAAATCCTGAATTATAGTCTGTACTGATTTTATATCTACTAAAAATTTTTGGATAATAAAATAAAAACACAAAAAGACTGCTATATGTAGATATTGATGATGGTTCAATACAAAAATGTTTCAAGTAAACTTCTGTTACTAATGATATTTGACATTTAGTTACTTTGGTTTATGACATAATTTTGAGAAGCAGAAAAATTCATAGATGACGTTTGTGCTGTGTACTGTATATATTATGTTCATTGTCATGTACATTGTCAAGTTAAGGGTTAAATTGCATTGTTTTTCTTCGGATTTTCCGGACACATTTTTTTATATTATAGAAAAAATGATATAACGAATTCATGTGTTTTTATTCATATTTTCAGTCGTTTAATTAATTGCTTGCACTGACCAACCATATAATGTTTCCGCACAATTTTTTGATCGTCATATGTTTAGCACTTCCTCTAAATTCATATCCTGGGTTACTTAAACGTGGGTAAACAGTCAAATGCAAATGGATGATGAATACTTAGGTATCTTACGGTTACCTACGAGCATGGTGCCTGCAGCTAGGATATTTCCAAGTTTTGTATAAGACAGAGGCCCGTTCCCAGCCAGACATAGAGCAGCGATAAACCACAGTGCCTTGTATCGCAGAGCCTTTAAAAAGTTTGCCCCTTATTTGAAATCAGAAAAAAAGTAAAAGTCTCATAAACAATTAGGTACGCCATATTTCCTTAATTTTGTTAAGAAACTTAGTAAAAACGACGATCATTGATAGCATGTGACAATTTGTTGACAAAGGCAAAAGGCAAAGATAGGAGGATGTTATTAATTCGTTTGTTATTACATGTATAACCCATCTATTACCTATAATTAACTAAATGTTATCTATTATTGTTCAGTGATAACTAATAATCACATGAAACGATAAAAAAAACTGAAATTGATTTACATTTATATATGTGATTTTATAGGAGACTTCTACAATTTTAATAGTTAAAGCTACCTAGCTTACCTATTTACCTATTACCTAGTATACCTATTTACTCGTATGTAGGAAAGCCATTCTCTATTCGTCAAAGTTACTTGAAACTAAATTATGTACCTAATTCTAGTTACTTTTTATCAGAATTTAAGCTTTACTAATAAACCAATTATACATATAGTAAGCTTACTGAAGTTTTACTTAAAATACCCTACAAAGTGCCTACACATATACGTCATCCGGTGGATAACGTTTGAATAATGTCTTATTATCAACAACAAACAAATGAATCCGGCAAGCTCACCATTCATGAACAACATCTTTGCAGACGTACCAAAGAGATCGTGGGCTCTATGAAAGGTGGTGTGCGCGAGGTGGTGGAGCTGCAGCGGCGGGATGGCGGGCTGCGGCCGCGGCGCCAGGATGCTGTCGATGGTGAAGAGCGGCGCCGGCGGCCGCTCGGGCAGCGAGCCGCCCAGCAGCAGCGCCGTGCTCAGCAGCGCCGGCGCCTCGCGCGCCCAGCCCGCGCTCGCGCCGCCCCCCCCGCCCATGCCACCGTGCGTCGCCAGCGTCGCTCACCGAACCGCCACACCACAGACACCCGCACCGAACACACATTCACACGACATCACACCCTCGATCGATTACTATACATCATCCCCAAAAAATCCAAAACTTCACAATGTCAGCAACACTAATTCGATCTCGTTCATTGGTTTGACCGCGGCAATTTTTAGGGTTTTTCTTTATGTTATTTAGGAGATGAAAGGATGCGCAGCGAGATGCGATTGCGAGTAAATCGTTTTAGTAAGTTGTCGCGTGGAGTCGCGCCCCGAGTGCGCGGCGCGCGGGGCGGGCCGGGGGGCGTGGCGAAGCCCCGCCCTGCGCCCGGCTTAATGGATGTGACAATACGACGCTCCCGAAACGTTATTTCAAATAACAACATGGAATCTATAACCCTCCTTATACCTAACTCCAAAATGTATGTGTAATTAAATCTGTATTTATTAACGCTTGTCTCGCAAATGCCTTATTATTGTCGCGGATAATTGGGTGGGATGTCGATGTTGAACTTGCATGTAAATGTTTAAAGCGTTTATGATTAGGTTCATGTAAGTCGTTTAAGTTATTAATTTAATTAAATTAGGCCGTAAATTAGGGTTCGCTACACCGCACACTTCCAGGTATGCGAACGGCTAGGTAGAGCGCCTCTGCGACTTGCTTTGTCCCTCAGTGCGTCCTTTTCTTACTGTCCTCTAGTATGAATGAGGTGTGCATTAACTGATAAATTGAACATTCAGATTTGTTGCGTATTGATGCTAACGAACATATTCTGATCAAATAATAATTAGCTCAAACCAGTTGGTAAATGTGCAAACCTGCGGATTCAAATCTCTGAGTTTTTCAAAGTTAAGTGCGAGCGAAACAATTTACTAAAATATTAAAATGCGTGACGTTTAAAGTTCAGCACTTCTGCGTCAGCATCATCATAAAGAACTAAGGCCTATGTTTTGGCAAACAAACCTATACCCGGCAGTAGGGAAGAACTTATATTTAGATATAATATTTTGACATGTTTTCATTAATGATCATGAAATTTAGCACGAAGCAAGGTCTCACAATCACATCGCAGGCTAAAGAATAATATCTGTAAAACGTTAGGTACTGAGCCCTCGGTGCGCGACTCGGACTCGCACTTGGCCAGTTTTCTTATATCTCAACACCATCTCCGCCCCCACCGCCCGCATCGCGAGTCATCGGATGTGTTTGCAATCACTCCCTACGTCTTTTCGCAGCGATTGTCAGAGGGATTACCAAAGGTTGCTAACGGCTATCAAATGAACGCGCCCGCTGCGCCTGCGGCGGCCTCTTTCAGCTTACAGGATCCAACAATACTTAATACTCGTCTACTTACGCGCGAACACAGAGAAATAAAAGATATGGATCGGTGACAAAAAACGGATCTGCCCTTTGTGGGTTTTTCATTATCTCTTCTACGTTGAATTTTGACAGCCTCGTTATTCGTATGTGTTTATTTGTAAGGTATCTTAACAGCAGTTTAATGTGAATGGGTACGGATAAAAGGGACAGGTTTATACTTAAATCCTTCCAACATGTTTTTTCTCAGTATCTAAAAGTATTCACATTTTAAATTAATTTATTTATGTTAGCAAACTATAGGAAAATGAATTCGTTTGTTCGTAATTAGTTCAATTACACGCAACAATAAAATTATGCAAGCATTCGGTGACTGAATTGAATACTTTAAATAGCTCTCATATATTGGTCAAAGTTAATAAGTGTACCGCAATCCGCAACTCTTTCACCGGGATGGAGCAACATATTATATACCCGGCCCTGAAATCATTAGTTAACGTGATTTCCATCAGCTTCATGATCAGGGTCACACTGAAAAATAAACGTTGCATTAGTATACACTCTCTTGAGCGCAGAGTCTTTATAGTTACATTATTGTCAAAGTTATTAAATTACTTATTTTCATTATAAATTTTTAGGGTTCCGTACCTCAATAGGTTACTTGCGTGTCTGTCCTTCTGTCTGTCACAACCAATTTGCTGGGAAAATACTGGACCGATTGAGATGAAATTAGGTACACATGTAAGTCGGTGAGGAGACCCAAAGACTAACGTGTAACATAAATAAATAAATTTTAAGCATGGGGGCCGCCACTCTTAGGAACCCCCGCTAATTTAAAAAAAAAACAGATTTCTTTTGATTTGTCAAACTACCGTGTGACATACAATTATCAAGTAAAGGACTTTGTGGGAATCTAATTTTTTTATAATTTTGAGAAGTAAATACTTTTGAAGTTATTTAAGAAAATATGCGGAAATTCCCAATCCTTATCCCCGAAACTACCCACTGGGCCTAAAATTAAAAAAAAAAACAGAAAATAGTTCTTTTCTTTACCTAAATATAGATTACATTATAATTATTTATTTTGATTATTTTTAATTATTTTTTTACATTAAAACCTATTAGAAGTTCATGTTATTTAAAGTAATATAGGAAATTTTAGTTTTTTTGTGTGTATTGAACTTCATTAGAATTACAGCTGTAATATTACAACTACAACCAATTTGCTTCAAATGTACTAGATCGTTTAAGTTTAAATTTACTACACAAGTATTTCTGTGACTCTAATATAACACGGATGTGTATAACGTAAATAAATCTTAAACTACTTATGAATTTTAAATAATCAACGTTGTACAGAACCCTCTCTTGCCTAAAGTTTAACGTCGCGAAACTTTTCATGTTTGTATTAACGAATTTGTCACTCAAATATGTACAGACTTTTATTTAAAGTATTTTATTTAAAGTATTTTAGTATCGTTAATCAGTATTAAACGTGGATACATATAAATTAAAAATAACTACGGTTAAAGGTGGCAATGTCTTGTGTCACAATTTAAAGTTCATCCTGTAATCTATTTAAAGTTCATCCTGTAATCTATTTAAAGTTCATCCTGTAATCTATTTAAAGTTCATCCTGTAATCTATTTAAAGTTCATCCTGTAATCTATTTAAAGTTCATCCTGTAATCTATTTAAAGTTCATCCTGTAATCTATTTAAAGTTCATCCTGTAATCTATTTAAAGTTCATCCTGTAATCTATTTAAAGTTCATCCTGTAATCTATTCACACACATTTGCAACCACTGCTGGGCAGAGGCCTCCACACACAATGGCCATAATACTTACTTACTAATATGTTTTTATTCACTAGAAATAAATTAATGTTGTACGAAGAGTCTTATTTATATGAACCATTATAAAATGGAAGACGTCTGCCTGTCCGTGGATAGTTAGCCGTGGCGGAGCGGCGGCGTAACTCAGCAAATATTGACAAAGGTGGGAGTCCGAAACCCAAGCGCAGCCCTGTTTGCCTGTAATTGATGTAATTAGTCGTGTCGGCCAGCTGCCGCGGAGCCTCCGCTGTTTGGACAGTTAATATGATACTTTACTGCGCCGGAAACATCTCGGCGGTGTCGCGTTCCGGTAAATATTGGTCGCACTCGACGATGCGTGACACTAGACCAGATTACTTATCGAGTTGCAACTTTAACGCTACTTAAACTTGAATTGAAGATATTATTGTAACTATGCAAGCATTCGTACACCTCTTTTTATTTCTACCAGCAGAGTAATATTTGATCAATTAAGAGCACTGTTTCCTTTAATTGTATCAATTAACTGTTGCTGATTTCGTGCGTTATGGTATTATGCACTAAGTAAATGGCACAGTTTTATGTGGTACGTGTAGGTATGCTAAATACTACGTAAACATAACACACAAGATATTGACAAACCAGTTAATTCAAAATCTTGATTTACGCATATTACTGAGGCATCTGGTCATTGCGCTCTAGGTTTCCTGCGTCTCCAAAGCAGAAGCCGATCGCTTTGACCAATTACACGGCTTGATAAATGGGCAAATTGGTTGAGCAAAGCAGTCCCAGTTAAACTAACTGCTGTACGCGTTCCAGTATCGATTAAAAGTGCAACCCGCATCATTGTTGACAGTCGGACTGAATGTAGAGTCGGAAAACATTCGCAGATTTGTCTCGCCGCGGTAAGCAGCTGCCAATCCCTTAGTCCCTGATGTAGGTACCAACAGGCTAATGGAAAATTAACTCTGTATAATACGGCGATTATCCGCGTATGACTTAATACAGGACGGTCGCACAAAGGGCATAAGCATTAAAATAGCTAACAATGGACGGGATAATCCAGGCCTAACCTCCCGATCGCCAACAATATGCCAAACCGCGTCCCCCGGCACATAACCATCCACATGTTGCTGTGCTGGACGAAAAGGTCTTAAGTCTCTTCTAATTTCGTATGCTCATATGACGAATTTGTTCGTTGGTGTAGAGTAGGGGGAACACTAACGACATTTTATTATACCTAGGTATACATAGAAAAGGATATGCATACTTATCACGGTCATTATTAAAACGATTTGTTACTTTTCAAATTATATTAAACCTAATCTACTAAGTTATTAGAAGCAAAAGTGTATGTTTCCTCAGTAATGTGATCCGAGGAATTGCACGTAACCCGTTGGTAATAGGACACATCGCTAGTATAGGTATCGCTAATAGTATTAAGGTCTATAATGCTGTCTAACAAGATTGTGCGAAGATTCCGCGGCTGTAGTCCTTTAAAGTAGCTTCTTAGCGAGTAATACGCGTAAGTGTGACGCCGGGCAAGACCTAAGAGCATTAGTCTATTAGTGGCTTGTGTATGTGTACTACGGGAACTGGGACACAGTGTCACTTGCTAAAACTTAAGTATATATATATTATTATAGCCACATTTTCATTTAAAACGTGAGCTATCCCACAAAAGCTGTTGTTTAGATAGGTATTTTAACGTTATCTGTGTAACAATTCTGATTTCATTAGTACTAGGTTTAGTTAGTTTTAGCGTGGATTTAAGGACATTGTTTTTAATTTAATTTTAAGTTAACTCTGTAATTTTAACGTACTATGTTTACGACGTTTATCTTTTAGGGTAAGTACTATTTCAAAAGAGCCTTGAAAATAGATCAATATCAAATTCACAGTCAAGTAAATTAAATTTATTTTCGATATTATGGCCATCATTTTTAACATACCATACGATATGTCTGTTTATCCGATGATTGCAGTATCTAAAGTTACACATGTAAATCACTGTACTGCTAAAGCATCAAAGGAGCCGACGTTGTTATCACCAGTTTAACCGCACACTGACCGATAAAAACACAAATTGGGTGATCCAGCATCTGCAGAGCGTATTGTGCAAGCGAAAGCACTTTATAAGGTCACTGTGGCCTTGAAAATGTGCCCGATTGAAAGTGCACCTTTAGAAAAGTGCCCAGCAGACCGTGGCGGTCGTGAACTTATTGTGGGCAGTCATCGTCGCAGTAACGTGTTATAGCGGTGATGGTTTTTTTATACTGTTGTCGTCATCACCACTACTAGCTAGTCGTTCCAAAGAGAAAAACATCGCTGTTTTTTATCGCTGTCATCATGTTATGGCAATCGATGGTAGAATGTTGATGTAGATGTAGAGACGCCTAGATACGATAGAGGTGTAGGCTATGAGCTATGAGCAAGTTTCGTTAAAGTGACGACAAATTGTATTTGACAGAAAATGAATGATCATTGATATATATAATATAATGTAATGAAAAATCGACCCTTATCAATACTATAATAGTACAAAAAAAATTACAAGTATTTTATCAAAAAATACCCTGTTGGGGCGCAACAATACAAACAAATTAAAAAAATTAAATTACAGGAATAAAATTAAAACAACTTTTTATGTTTTTGATTGGAAAAGGTGTCATTCTTTTTGAGAGGCTAAAAGTCATTTGTAACAATTTGAAGTTCATTAACTAGGTAGAGGTCTGAAACTGCTAGTTTCCGAAATTAAAGAGCGATCTTGAAGTTTTCACCGAAGCTTCCAACTAGCCATCAAAAAATTATTCTCATTAAAAAATAGCTTCACTCTATAAGTACAACAAATAGTAACTTTTTGTTATTAGCTAATGAACTGTTACTATTTGAAAAATAAAACAAACTCATTACTTCCGTGATTTCGGCAACAAAAAGTCGTAATCCCAAAAACTCGTTTTCTTTTGAAAAACTTCAAAACATCAAAGGGAAATTACTCGAAAAAACGTAAAAAAAAATTGCCCACAAGATACTGCAAAAATGCTCCATTTTATAAGCTTTCTAAAAAGCTACAGTTGCTACCAAACTCAGCAGATACCAAAAAAATTAAGAAGGTATGGGAAGCAATGCACAGGTGTAATTAATTAGATAGTTACTTAAATGGAAACTAGGTATTCAATTGAAACATTTTTACAACCTTTAATTTAATTTAACTTCTTGATTAATTTATATTAGTACGTCTGGGAAAAATCTTGTATGTACTTAAGTCAATATTCACCCACTTCCAGTGGTCAGATTAAATAGAAATCTGCGTATTGATTGGCTGACAATGTAAGCAAAGTCAACAAAAAGTATGGTTGGCAAAACGACGATTGTCTTAAAAACTGTTTTTTATTGTAAGTATACTTAACTGGTATTCTTACAAATATTCATTAGCTTCTGCTAATATCAAAAAATACGTTACTAAACTACAATGAACTAACAAAAACAAAATCAAATGGCCTGGAGGTTGACCTTTTAAATCATGAAAATACTCGTACGATTCCAAAATGGTGCAAGTCTGAGTATTGCTACAAAACTAACGCAAGAATTATTTTTTCGAATAGTTTAGAAAATTTATTGGTCATCAGGAACAATTGACATCAAATGACCTATAGTTCCAAACTAGGCGAACTAGGTATACTATGGGTACGAGACAATAATATATAATCATGCTTAAATTGATTAAGAGATTAGGTATACACATAATATTAAACATTCAAGAATCGAGAACAAACATTCGTATATAAGTTCGTAGCAGGTATTTAAAATTACTTAAACACTATTTAATATTTTCGAAAGATATTTTCACATTCGTCCTTTCAAAATCGGCACTGAAAATTGTGTTTTTAAGGTTCGATAGCCAAAATGGCAAAAACGGAACCCTTATAGTTTCATTTCATCATGTCATGTCCGTCCGTCCGTACAGTACCTACAGTTAGCAAACATCAGATGTGGCACATATTTCGACAGCTCTTTTAAAAACACTTTGAGTTTCCAAGATTTGTTTAAGATTTAAGCCAATATTTTCGGAAATAATCTTTGTAGTAACGGTTACGGAACCCTACACTAGGCATAGGCATGGCCCGACCTGCTCTGGCCCGCGGCTTTTTATTTATTATAGAGTGCTAACAATACAGCTCTCCTTTTTATTTGTAAGCTAATCAAGGTTTGTAACTCCGACTTTTAACCCATTTCAAAAACCGGCCAAGAGCATGTAGGACAGGCTAGGGTTCCGTAGCTGTAGCGAAAAAGTCCTTGCGTAATATTATTTAATAGGCGAGATTTTAAACTCACTTTTATAAATTGGTCAAATGGTCAACTATTACTCGTTAACCTGTATAAAGCCTAAGTAGGTATTTAGCGTGATCGTTTTCAACTGAAATTCACTATACTTATGCCCTACTGCCCTACAATTTTTTTAATACTTCCAAATACAACGGTTTTGCTGGTAGAGATGCTGGGACATGTGACTCTAACAAAACTGAGTCCTTTCAAAGCCGCATTTTCGCAAACGGGTCCTTTAAAACGAAAAATGGTCTAAAGACCTTGAAGGTCTCCTAATGTTTTTCAAAGACTTTCCCAACGACACTCCACACCATAATAGGGGAGGTACCCTAAAAAAATTGTTTTTATTCTGCCACTTGCTATGCCGCGGATAGACTGACAGATAGACAGCGGGCGTGGTAAAACTATAAATGTATGTTTGAAATGAAGTAACATAGGTACGAATATGCTAAAAGAATATTTCTTTTGAATCTTCTGTTCTGTATCTTTGCTCTATCCTAGCGCTTTACGGCAAGGCCAAACGAGCGTAATTTTTTGAGTTGTGAGACGCGTAATTTCGGTCGCGTAATTCAACACATACAATAACACAACTCATTTTCGACGCCTTGTGAACGAAATAGGAGTTTTGTATGAAATCGAATGTAGCAGAAATTATGCGACCGAAATTACGCGGTTAACAACTCACAAAATTACGCTCTTTTGGGATAACCCGTAATTTTTTTACGTTGAAGAGGAAACAAATAAATGAATGAGTGAAAATGCATAACACCGGAAGCAATAAGCATTGTTGCAACCAAAATAAATAAATCAATTTCATACATCTTACAGTGTTTTTAAAAGTTGAGTTGTGTAAGTATAGAGGAGAGGCCTTTGCCCGGCCGTGGGACATTCGGGACACAGGGTATTAAAACAAATATACCTAGTGTAGATAGCACAATATCTATAAGTATTTCTTATATGACGTATCAAATATTTCTATTTTAATACCGCAATCATTTGAATCAAATTTTGAATTGCATTGATCAACTCTGTCCAAGTTACGATCCGGTAGAATTAAATACTACTCTCTGCCTACACACCAATTGCTATTATGAGTGATCTCTCTTGGGTGCAAACAAATTCAATAGGTAGGTAGGAATACATTCAGCTATTTACAAAGACCGTGATGAACTCATAAGCGTGCATAATCAAGCTGAATACCAACCCAAATAGGAATATATTATACAGAAAAGATTCCGGACACACCAACAAGGGTGCGGATTACCGCGCGCAGTCACTCGGAAGAATTGTTTAGCACTATCCAAATAGCGATGTTCCAAACGAGAAAGGATCCACTAAGCAGATAATTTTCGATCGATACGAGCTCATAAGCTGTCAATCAAGTGTGTTAATGTAATGCTGGCGGGATTTTGAGAGGTTCTCGAGCGTGCGGAGTGATAACAATACGATGCCGTGGTGAGAACATGTGTACCTACACTACATACCTAAGGAGGCGTACTCGATCGAATCTACTTCATTTATGCGTATGATCTGAACTGATTAGCCAGCTGATTAAATAATATCTTTAATAAATAATAGGTATCATAGTGACGTGATTGATTATGTAGAATCGATTTGAGTCGTTTGCCTATCAGTGTGCACAATGTTATCTTTTAGTTTGGGCAGTGTCCCTGAACTAGTGCCGCCGGAGGCTTGCGGAACTATTTCTCCACCGCAGCTGTGCAGTGCTACCACTCGCAATTTATATAAATAGCCAATCAACGGAGCAGAGGTCAGTTACCGGCAGACTTCCTCTCCCGAGCCACCTAAACATACAGACACCAGCCGGATATCAGCAAACATGAGGGCTCTGTTGGTGTTAGGAGTGCTCTGCCTGGCAGCGGCCTGCTCGGCCGACCTCTCTGAGGACCTCGCCGTGGCCGAGAGCAAGGGCCACCACCACGAACACGGCGGCGGCCACGAGCACCACGCGCACCATCACCACGAACATGGCGGCAAGGGGCACAAGGGCCACAAGGGCCATCATCATCACCACAAGGGCGATCACGGGGACCACGGCAAGCACCACCATGAGGACCACCACCACGAGCACGGCGGTGGACACAAGAAACACTGGGATGAGCACGACCACCACGGTGAACACCACGAGCATGGCCACCACCACAAAGGCGGCAAACACGGCCACCACGAGCACCACGACAAGGGAGAGCACGTCGACGGTTACCACAAGAAGCACCACAAGGACCACTTCCACAAGGATCATCACTTCCACGACGGACACCACCACGAGGGCAAGCACCACAAACACGAACACCACCACGGACATCACGGCCATCACGGAGGCGGCCACAAGAAGGGCGGTCACCACCACTCCGGACATCACGAGGGCCACCACGGCAAACACGGCCACCACGACAAGCACCACTACGACGAGGGGCACCACGGACACAAGGGGCACCACGGGCACGAGGGCCATCATCACCACCACCACGACCACGGCAAGAAGGGCGAACACCACGACCACAAGGACTGGGGCTTCCACCACGGCAAACACTGATCCTAATTTGTTGGGGCTTGCTCGTTTACCAGAAATGAATTTGTTATTGTTGTTTTTATTTTTATACTTACAAAATAAATAATTGTCCATAAAAGTTTGACTTAATTCGATTTAAAACTTCCTGAACCAAACAAGTTTTTATAATCCTGAATATACTGATACAAGGAAAATCCTTCGAAGTTGTGAAATCATTATTTTTACGAGATCACCTGAACTTTTTGGATCGAAGCCATAGAAGCTTGATTACAGGGAAAACGATATTTACTGTGCCACTTATTAAATACTTTACCCTTGCATTTCAGTGGGTCAAAATCAAAATTCATTTGTAATATTTGTCCAAACTATGTACCTAGTCGAAGAAACTGATATGAGTACCACCGTGCAACAATTTCGCTTCAAATGTCAAAGTGACATTAAAATGGCATGTGATAATAGTAATATAAGTTTATGTAACTGTTACATAATGAGGGTCCTTCAAACAAGAGTATGTTTTTATGAAACGAGTTGAAGCAGAGTTTTATGATAGGATCACATAGGATAGGGTTCAGTAGCCGAATCGATATATTTGCCAAAAAACAAAAAAACAGCCAAATTCCTTACAGGTTTTTATGCCTTCAGCTTCTCCCATCCTAGAGTTCTTATAATATGTGTGTAGATAAAGTAATAATGTACGCAACTCTACATAATTAGGCCTTAAAACACTCATTATGTAACAGTTGCATAATAGTATTTTATGCAACTGTAACATAACCAAGGTATGAGTGTGCATGTGTATGAAACGAGCCCAAAGGGAGAGTTTTTATAATAAATCACACGAGTGTATAATGACCAGTTATGTACCGTTGCATACATTACTTTTTCTACGACTTCATTGTAGAAATAAGAAAGATTTTAAAATATATACTTTCCGAAAAAGACGTAACACTTTTTCAATTCACCATTTCATGAAGTTTTCCTGCAGCATATTTTCCGTCTCTCTGTGCCATTAGGTATTAAGTATAATTTCTTCGGCAGTACACATTTAGAATTTCTTTTACCTATTTAATCGGAACAAATCCGATAACTATAGTAATTACAATTTTTACATTAACCGTAAAACTCGCCGGCTGACTCTTTTTTTTTAGGGTTCCGAAGCCAAATTGGCAAAAAGGAACCCCTATTAGTTTCGTCATGACCGTCTCTCTGTCTGTCCGTCTGTCTGTCCGCGGCATAGCTCAGAGACTATTGCTATTAAATAGCTGTAATTTTGCATAGATATACATATTAATTAGACCAAAAAGGAGCTGGGATAAAATCTTGAAAAAAATATTTTTGGGGTACCTCCCCTACACGTAAAGTGGGGATGATTTTTTTATTTCTAGTCCACCCCATAGTGTGGGGTATCGCTGAATAGGTCTTTCAAAAATATTACGGGTGCTCCAAGATCATTTGCTAATTATGTGTGTCTATGTCATTCACCGATATAAATTGACCCCACACTGCGTACAGTTTGCTTTGGAGTAGGGCTCTGCTAACACTGGTTTCGAATAGGTGTTATGAAAATACCTTTAAATTAGGTATCTATGCCAGGGCTTTTTCGTAATGGCTTAGGAACCCTATCCTGGGCGTGTCCGGCACGCTCGTACCCGGTTTTTAAAATGTTATTATTTTACTCAATAAGAGTAACCTAATGAAATTAGTATGGGTTAATAATAACAATACATGTTACTGAATTTTGACCATAGAGACTAGAGACAGAGTTATATAACATTGGTTTTTATTGTATATTTTTTACCATTTAATTGACAGATTATAATATTGGAGTAGAAAAACTACTATTAAATTAAATGATTCGCGGTTGCACGCAATTGCCGCGCAACAACGCGGGTAGACAGAACCCGGTCTGCGCAACATTAGTAGGTAGGTAGGTATCTACCCTCGCTTCGTCAGTTTGCCCGTGATCGTGATGCATGTGATAGAAATATCGGGAGCTCATCAAACCTATAAGGTAATCGCGGTCAGTCAATATCCCTTTTTAACCGACTTCATTCATTAACTAACGAATACCATTTCTTGTCAGTTCCGTTCCGAAGTTGAAGCGAACTGTTACATGCGAGCCAGTGGGCCGGATGTTACATGTGGGTGAAGACGCTTCTCCTGTCGGGGGTACACTGCATAAAAACGAAAAACTTAATTCCGAAGTTACGAAGTATCATTAGTCCGAATTTTTAGTATTCCGAACGCTAAGCTCCGCCGTAATTGTGAATTATTTTTAATTAAAATAAAACAAATCTAACATAACCGACTTATGACCTTATATTTTCAAAATCATGTACACCAAAGTTTTCGTTTTGCAGAAAATAGGCATCGGAATAATGAAAATTCGGACTAATGAGGCTTTAGAAGATATGCCTTTTCGGGATTTTTTGGGTGTTCCGCCTTTAGGGACATCTGTTGAAAGATAGGAAATGGAGGAATTAGATCGTGTAATATAAAAATACCTAACTTCTCTGCGTACTCTTTAATTATAAGATTTATAAGTACCCACCGATATCTAGATATGGTACCTACTAGAAGTCAAAGTCATTAATTAATTAACTCGATCGAAAAGAACCCATACCTACGCGCTAAATGTAACACAACTCCTTGTAAAAGGTAGAATGAAGGTAGGACATCAATCGACCTTCGTTTTAATTTCACTTTAAGGGTTCTTTCATTTCTTGGGATAAGAAGATGAATTTGTTTAATTTATCCTAATTACTTTACCTCAAGGGTGTTTCAAGGTTGTCATGTATGAATGTATAAAAATTAAGTACGTTCTTCTATTTAATTCCAAACGTATTAGATGCCTATTGCTACCACGTAATTTTCTGTTTTGTTTGTTATGCAGACCCCATTATCAGTGGTAAACATAAACATTTAATGAAATCGCATCAAGGTTGGTTATCACTCATATTTATTTCGAGTTCATGTGACATACTGTACTGTCACGTATTGGACAAATCTTATGGTACCTACATTTCATACCCTATTTCGCCAACGTTACAATTGTCAATTTACAATGACAATTCGCTCTACATTTCTTTGCCAGTATGCAGCGCACTAAAACAAAAGCTCTCCAAATCAGCCTTTGACACCGAATTGTCATCGTAAACTGGCCTACTACTAAGTGCAAAATTCGAACTTCGTGTCGTGCCATCTATCTCACGCTAATATTATTTAATACCCACGGGAGTGAGCTGTGCCCTAAGCACGACTTGTCGAATCCTGCGTCTCGTAAAATCGAATAGTAAACTATAACGAGTTTGTATGACGTTTGGAACAGCGCCCGCCCGTGAGCGTATTTGGAACTAAAATTTTGTATGAGATTTCTCGATCTCGATACGATAACCGTAACGTAACGCAGGATTCGACAAGTCGTGCTTAGGGCACTGGACGATACGATACGAACTTCGATTTTCGATGTAGTCGCCCTGCCCCCATACCACGAAATTCTAAAATCGAAGTTCGTATCGTATCGTCCCGCTCACTCTCGTGTTAAATAATATTAACTTGAGAGGGACGGCACGATACGAAATTCGAATTTTGCACTTCGTAGTCGGGGGGCTGATATTTGTAAGGTTGGTGAAATAGGGGTCAGGGTGTCGATTTTTGAATCTCACCGGTGACTAAAATTCTCATGCCTATGACATCAAATACGAATGCCCCCACCCACCCGTAAACGAGATTACTGGGTGACTTCTTGACCACTGGCAGTGACAGCTAACCTCAATCTATAGTAGATGACATGCTTATCTATGACAGAAACGCAAATTAGCAGCATGTTAGTAGACGGTTATGACATTCAAAAATAACGCTTTTGGCAAATAGTGATATCAATGTCATATCATAGATGACAATTTAGTCACCAAGTGAGATTCAAAAAATCGATCCCCAGGACATTGATCGTAATGCTACGTCGTAATGACACCGAGAATCGGGGCTTCATCTAACAGCTCTTTTATCTCGGCAATTTTATCATAAGAAAGCTTAATTTTTTTTGTCGTATCGTACCTTTTAATTACCTTCGTGAATTCATAGTGAAATAAACAGATCACTCACGTATGTCAGTCGAGTATAGCCGTCATGCAGGCTTCTTGTTTCGGACTAATCCGTAGTCCTTCCTCTAGGAGCACACGCCACGCCGGTGGCGAGACGTAAACTGGAATTCTTCGTGAATTTGTTCTTCATTCTTTATCAACATTTCATAAGTATGTACCTATTTTTTTATGTTCCTTTTTTGTTATAGTCATTGTTTATGACAAACTAACTATAGACACACTATGGGCCTATGGGGTGGCCGAAAAATAAAAAAATCAGCCCCACTTTACGTATTTTTTTTTTAAGATTTTATCCCACCACTTTTTTGCCTTAATTGATATGTAGGTAATATCTATGCAAAATTTTATGGATGCCATAGTGAAGCGAATCGAAGAGCTCTCCGGCATACCGGATCGTCTCATACACGCTGTGACCTTGACACGCGGTTGACCTCTGCAGGCACTGCACTGGCAAACCTCTCCACTAAACCGTAGCGCATATGACATAAGGCGGAAAAGTAGACGCAGGGGGCTGTTTCATAACTACTACTTGTAAAACAAGTGGAAGTCTCTTTCTAATTAATTACAAGGAGTTGAAAAGAGGTTCCCGCTTGTATTACAAGTTACAAATCGTTATGAAACGGGCGCCCAGTACTTGTAATAGGTACCGAGCTTGCTAATGTTACGTCGTCTTGGTAATCAGAGCATTCTAGAATAGCTAGCATCCCACGTTTCATCAAAACAATGCAACTCAAAGGGGCAGAAGCACAGAACACTTAATAGTGTGAGTGATATATTCGGCTCAACACTTGCATACCTGCATGTACTCAAACATACCTAGGTCGCACACCCTATATCTGGAGCACACGTACTTAAAATTGTGAAAAAAATAATTAACTTACACAAAATTCTTATGACGTGTAAGTATAATCGAACAATTCGATTCCTGATTCCTGCCCAACTATGGAACCCTTTCCCATAAAATGTCTAGTGACATCATATTGGCTAACAGGGAAAATCACTGATAAATTTACTGTGAGGTTTTACGGTGGATCAGAAATGAAATTGTTCGACTGATCTACAGACCAGATAAAATAATAGTGCGTAGTATGAGATGTCGAGCAAGTGATCCATAACTACAAATTTCTAACCAGTAGTGAATGTACAGTCAGGGAAATTAATTCCTGACCCACCATAGAACATTTTCATAGCAAACATCATAACGATTTTCCTTATCAAGCAATTAGACGTCTCTATGACGTTTACTGTGAAAAGGTTCCATTGTGGGACAGGAATTAATTTCCTCGACTGTACCTACCTAATTTGTATGGATCAATTGCCGTCTAGTACCATGCCCGAGTACCTGGCGGGGGGTTTGCTGGTGGTAGATATGTAGTAGTGAGCGCTCAATCATGTTGTCAATTTGATACAAGTTACTATCTACGATAATTTACTGTCTTTGAATTCTATGATATCAACCAACCCTAAAGATGTAGTAGGTTACAGGTACCTCGTTATCAAGCAATGAGATATATAAAAATAACTCAAGTAGGTACCGTTTTAGTAAGAGGCACACTTATTCAGAGGCAGGTGAAGCTGTATGCACACCTATCTGTGTCACCCAGTTCGACTTCGTCCCCTACAAAACATTTTTAGGCCTATGTCGCAACCGCAATCACCAGAAACCGTAATTAGGCGTAGCGCGTGCGGCGCGCGACGTCCTTGCTCGATGGTTTCACCCGCTGCAACCAGCAACTTTATCTTATGATATAAATGCCTGTCGGTCAATCCGACAATCAGTACAGTCCTAGGTTCCAATCATTCAACAAGAGTTCTTGCAAGGACCAAAATGAGGACGCTGGCCGCCCTTGTCGCCTTAGGATGCGTGCTGGTCGTTTGTTCTGGCCGCGAGCTCGGCCAGAAGGAAACCGACCTAGAGGTCGCCGCTAGTCACCACAAAGACCACCATCACGAGGAGGGCGGAGGAAAGGAGCACCACGCGCACCACCATCACGAGCACGGCGAGAAGGGCCACAAGGGGCACAAGGGCCATCACCACCATCACAAGGGCGAACACGGGCACCACGGCAAGCACCACCATGAGGGCCACCACGAGGAGCACGGCGGTGGACACAAGAAGCACTGGGACGAGCACGACCACCACGGCAAGCACCACGAGCATGGACACCACCACAAGGGCGGCAAGCACCATCACAAGAAACACCACGACAAGGGCGAGGAGACCGAGGGATACCACAAGAAGTACCACAAGGACGAGTACCACAAGGACCACCACTTCTACGATGACCACCACAAGGAAGGCAAGCACCACAAGCACGGCCACCACCACGGACATCACGAAAAGAAGGGCGGCGGCCACAAGAAGGGCGGTCATCACCATTCCGGCCATCACGAGGAACACCATGGCAAGAAGGGACATCACGACAAGCACCACTACGACGAGGACCACAAGGGACACAAGGGCCACCACGGACACGAGGAGCACCACCACCACCATCACGATCATGGCAAGAAGGGCGGCCACGAGGACCACAAGCACTGGGGCTTCCACCACGGCAAGCACTGAGACTGTTAAGATATTGTTATGTTTATGTTGTTATTTTGTACCATACCTCAATGTAAATAAAGTAATGTTGAATTTATAAAAAATGCCTCCATTTTATTACCAAAAAATAACACAAGGATTGAGGATTTACAATAATAATAATCGTACTTCCGTCAGAAGCGGAATTTTGTCCCGAAAAGGCAACGCTAAACGATGTTTAAATTTCGCGCTCAAGGTAAAACATGTTTAAACAGAACCCTAAATAAATCATAACAAGAGCAGTTAGTGACGCATGGAACGGCGGTATAAGTATTTCTGTAACGAAACCAATTCAGCTCGAGCGGAGACTGAGCGATGTCGTCACCGGCCGGAGTCAGTCGTCCAGAAACCTACAGCAATAGGTATGATTGCCAAAGATCAATCTGTAATCGAGAACAGATGAAAGTGCTCTTATCTATAAATTCAAAGTACAGAAACTCTTGTGACACTCGGCGCTAGAAGTTGGTGTCCTAAACACGTCTGACGCCACCGGTAAGACAATTTATTTTTAAATGGTTATTCAAATGCTTACATAACTGCGGCTTCGACGGCGCTTCAACGTTTCGCTTTCTTACAGAGGATGAGAATAACATTACTGGCGGGGCTGTTAGCCTTGGCATTCGTTTCGTCACGGGCACGGAATGTGAGCGAATTGAAAGGGGACCAGGATGTGAGCACCGAGACTGGAGCGATCATAGCAGGCGACCTCGCGGGCGCCGGCAGCGTGCCCCGCGACCAGGCGATCGCTGGCACTGAGCACAAAAAAGCCAAAGACAGCCACCACGAGTCCGGCGGCGGACACGAACACAAGGAACACCATCACAAGGAACACGAGGAAAAGGGCGACAAGGGCTACAAGTCACACCACCACCATGACAAGGGCGAGCACGGCCACCACGACAAACACCACCACGAGGGCCACCACGGCGAGCACGGCGGACACAAGAAGAAGCACCACGACGAGCACGACCACCACGGCGAGCACCATGAGGCCGCCCACGGACACAAAGGTGGCAAATTTGGACACAAAAAGGGCCACAAGAAAGGTTCCAAGACCACTGGATTCCACCACAAATCCCACAAAGACGAATACCACAAGGAGCACAAGTTCTACGACGACTTCCACAAGGGCGGCCATCACCACAAGCACGGAGACTTCCACGGCCACCATGACAAGAAGGACGGCCACCACAAGAAGGGCGGACACCACGAGAAGGGTCACCACGAGAAGCATCACGGCAAGAAGGGGAAGCACGACAAAGGACACTACGACGAGGACCACAAAGGCCACAAGGGCCACCACGGACACGAGGAACACCACGCACACCACCACGACCACGGCAAGAAGGGCGGACATGCCGGCGGGAAGGAGCACGGGTACAGCCACGGGAAAAAGGGTTAACAATCTGATTTACTTGTTGATTTTTATTTCTTTTGAAGTCATTTTGCATAATTCTAAGTCTGTACATATTTTAGATGTAATTGTTAGACTTGGTTCCAAAATTAATTTATATGTACTTAGCCATTTGCGGAATGCTAATCACATTGTTTTATGCTTTATTTTGTAAACAATTTAAGGTTAGCCTTCATGTTAGTGGAATTGACCAGTGAGATTATTTTATTAAATGTTATGTTTTTCATAAATATGCATTTACATTTAATACTACTAACATGATACATAAACCGGGTCACTCAAGACTCTTTATTCAAAGATAGCAACTACCAAAAGGAAGATAGCAAACACACCAAAAACTTACAATACTTAGCAAATAAAAATTTACTTTATTATTAATATGAAGCTTCATTACATTACAAAAGAGCCATGAGTGGGGCGAGGTGGTCAAATTCAATTTTCTCAGTGATATTTTTAGTCTTGATGTTCTCATCTTGGTTTGCAATGAAGATAAGGTTGACATCATCCCGCCAACCATATTTCTTGACCCAGTGCTTTAGAGTCACATCTGGAATGAAATAATTGGTAAAAAAAAGGAATTGTGTGAAAGGAACCTATTCATTCTGATGGACTGATGGCTTTACTTTGAAGGGTTAGGAAAGTTATGAAACCACCATGTGACACACTTGTGAGGTTGCAGAGACTAATTATTGAGGAACTATGGAAGCCTATCATATTAACATTATCAATCCTTGGTATTGAGATATTTAAAATGTTTGTAAACAGTCAATTGTCTCTTTATGAAAAGGTTCTACATAGGATCATCAAATAAAGTCTATGTTCTATGACTTACCATCAATCCCACCTAACAAGTTTGCCAGGTTATCCTTCTCAATGGTTTGGAAGGTGATGCCAACGACGTGACAGACAAACTTCCGGATGGAATCATGGAAGCCACTGATACGGTTGCAGAGCTCTGGCATCTGGTGCACACGATTCCAGAACTGGGCAAAGTCACATTGCTCCAAAATGTCAGCAAGGTACTTGATTTGAGATATTGTCTCGTTTTCAGTCTGCAATAAAAATGAAGCACCACTGCTTATTATTTTAAGCAATATAGTTACATATTTTATAATATCCTAATAATTATGGTCTTTGCAAAAAACTACTTTAACATCATTGTATTCATAATCAACCATTCATTTGAAAATAAAAAGTAACGAGAAAATTTGATTTCCGTTATAAACAAAGTATACATTAGACACAGACACCTTAGTCTACAAGATAGCAGTACATCATTTAGGGTAAACAAAGTGACGAAATTTCAGTAGGGGTTTGTTGATTCTGACTAAACATAGAGTAATGCTTACGACTGATTCGAGCAGCAAGCACTTGCACAGCGTGAAATCCGTGTGAGGGAAGTTAGTCAGCGCCTTTAGGAGTATCTGACAAGTGATATCAGCATTAAACTTCTCTGGGTTGAACTGGTACAGTTTCAACACCGCCAGGTTGGCTTCCAAGTCGTATGTGTTGTCCCGAGATTGCATGTCGACGTAACGCTCCAAAGTTTGAAGATTAGCCGGGTTATACCTAAAATACACGGAAATAAATGCACGAATCATAACCCCAACTTTCAAACCATCAGAGCACTTCGTTAATGAAAAACAGATCTTACCTCTCTATACTTTTAAGTATACCGGCAACAGTTTGTTTCATTGTTTCAGCCATTGTGGCAAATAAAATGGTTTCAGATAAAAGAAACAAATAGAATTCACAGGATTACGCGTGGCTTGGTCCTAAAAGACGTGACAGTGACAGTTGACAGCCGTCATCGATTTTTTTTATATAGTACATCCCGTAAGGAATAGGCAAAGGGATCTATGTCCATACAGCCATGTCCATTGTTTTTTTTTTATTATTTTTGTCTGTAAATGAAGCTGTAAATTAAAACCCAGTCAATCACAGTATGATTTGAAATAAACTGCAACATGGATAATATGAGTTTTTCACTGCTACCAATGATTGCTCGGATGGCGCAGTCGGTAGCACGACACCACGGTATGGTGGAGGTCCTGGGTTCGTATCCCAGCTCAAGAGTTTACTTTTCTGGTCTTTCTGTATATTTGTTTCAGTTTGAACTTTGTGAAATAAACTCATAGAGCGCCGAAACACGTCAGCGTATGATGTAATGGTGGTGGTGATAATTGGGTCTGTGTGAAATGTGTTGATTCGTGTAGCTGTGGAGGTGGAGGTGTTGCCTGGAAACATACATTTGCTGCATAGAAGTAGCTATTTTTCACATGTGGTCGCGGGTGAGCCAGTTAAAAGTTTTTAGTTAGTGCGTGGTTTTCAATGAAAACAGAATCTTCTTTCATACCGCTCATTTAGTCTAACAATAACATAATAATACGGAATAATATTAACACAATAATATGTAACATACATAATATATTAACTAGGTGGTAGTAGTGGCTACATTTGGGTTGGCGCAAGGTGCCATAGCCAAGACTGAAATTGCCGAAGATTTTTCTGTTTCCTTGTTTTTCTTGGTAATCAGCATTATTCCGTGAGTTTTCATGTGCAGCCTCAAGTTGCTGTTCCCGGTGAAGCGCTTGCCACACTTTTCACAGGCGTAAGGTCGCTCACCTGAACATTTAAATTTTATATTAGCTATTGTTTGAAATAGAGCGAGATATAAATGTCGCTACAGAATACGGACAGTAAAAAAACTGGCAAATAATGCTCAATTCATACCATATTATAATGAAAAATATTCAACAAAGTTGTTCACTCAGACATTGCGAGCAATTCGAGGCACATTTATTTGATTGTTTGCCGTGTGCCCTTGTCAAACAGCGAATGTATAGTTGTTAGGAATGGTTCCTCATTTTAACACAATATTTAAAAAATATCAGCAATATGTTGTACCAGTATGTACACGTCGATGTTTGATAAGCGTCGACTTGGCGTAGAATTTGCGTCCGCAATAGTCGCACGGGTGAGTCGGGTTGTTGTCGTGTCGGTCCATATGAATCTTGAGCGACAGTCGGTTCTTGTAGGACGCTGGACAACGCTCGCATTTAAACGTCTTTGCGTCTTCGTGGGAGTTCAGATGGCGCGTGAACTGTGAAATAATTAATATACTTAGTTTGCGGGTGGTAGGACCTTGTGCAAGGTCCGTCCGGATCGCTACCACCACCTTACTCGCTAATCCTGCCGCCAAGCAGCAGTGCTTGCACTGTTTTGTTCCGGTGTGGAGAGTAAGACAGCCGGTGTAATTACGGGCACAAGAGGCATTTCATCTTAGCTCTCTGGGTTGGTCACGCATCTGCAAACCCTTCGGTTGCGGGTGTCTATGGGCAGTGGTGATCACTTACCATCAGGTGACCCACTTGCTCGTTTTCCTTCCTCGTTGTTTAAAAAAAAATTAAAGTTCTTGTTTAATCGTACATTTCAGATGTAAAATGGGCAACGTAGCTCGAGGAAATGGGTATAGTCTAGTAGTGGGTATAGCTGACGTCCAGCCTTTTACTACTAATGCCTATTTCAGTTACAACATGTTTTGTCCTTAGGCATCGTGACGTTCTGCATCGAAAGAAGAGAACAGGCTAAAAACAAAGTTTTTTTATTACGATTCCGAACCAAAATGGTAACAAGGAACCTTTATGGTGTGATTCGGTCTGTCTGTCACAGCTGGTTATCTCAGGAACTACTTGCTACCAACTTGAAATTTGGAATAGTTTTAGGGGATGCTTACCTAAGTATTTTTAGTAAGGTTCTATGGCGTGGTTACTTACTGAATCGAATATACGCTGGCCGCATATGGGGCAAAGTTTGCTTTTATCCTTACAGACGTGATTCTTAAGTCTTGAACCATCCGCAAATCGTCTGTCGCATATTTTACAAGTGAACTTTTTGTGTCTTCTTTTCTTGTGATTCTGAAAAGGAAAAAAGCCAAGTGCTAAGCCAATTTCAAGAAAAATGAACAGGCATCTAAAATTCGGCATTTTTTTCAATGACTGACTGACATATCCCTAGATCAAAAACCTAACCTACTTCCAGATGACCTAGCATGTTGAAATTTGGCATCCAGCTGCGTGTGGATACAAACGATACATAAAAAACTGAATTTTTACGAATACGGATTTAAAATATTAAAAAAAAAAGTTTTACCTAGCGCCTACCGAAATTATAATAGCAAAGACTTATTCTTTCACAGGAAAATAGGTTCCATAATAAAATATCGCTTTTCTCAACCTGGCAAAAAAATAATGATATCCCACCAAAAACATATGTATATGTGAAAAAGGAAGTCAAGTTCAATAGGTACTGATTAAAAGAGCTGAATAAGACAGAGAGAGAAATCTAAACGGCTCCCTGCGAAGTCTTATTCAAGAGGTTAAATTTTTTAGTTATTTTCAAGCAACTTCGTTAGTTTTAATATCTAGTCAAATATTTGTACATATTACATATAACGTCGAAAATAAATGAATAAAATATTGCGGGTTTATTATTTCTGCGGATACTTGTGCGAGGTCCGCACGAGATCGCTGCCATCATCTTACTCGCTAATCCTGCCGCTAAGCAGCAGTGCTTCCACAGAAAAACACAGGCACAAGACGCATTTTATTTCAGCCCTCTAGGTCGCCAACGCATCTGCAAACCCCGGGGGGTTGCGGATGTCTATGGGCAGTGGTGATCACTTACCATCAGGTGACCCACTACCTAGTTTACCTTAAAAAACAACTTATTCAGTGATAATAAGTAACATGGTAATTCGTTTTTGGGGCAATACAAATAAAATGTAAATATTATGCAAAGTTCAAAACGTTACGTGCGAATACTTGGCTCTAAAAACTACCCAAAGTTGCATATGTATGACTAAGATGGAAAGCCTCTTTGAAACTTGGCGCCCATTTAGATTTTACCTCTTTTGTTCAGTATTGAACTAGGCTCTCTTTTTACCCCCGACGCAAAAAGAGGTGTTATTCACATTAATGTTTTTTGTGGCATCTTGTTGACTGTACCCAAATTGTCATCCAATTTACATAATCCATACCAAATTTCAAGTTTATCAGTCAATAAAAAAACTAAGAAGCTAACAGATATTTTTCCAGTTAACACATTCGCTACCGGCAGCCAGTGTGTGTTCAAATGCCTGACTGTTTGATAGTCGCCATATAAAGCAGACATACCTTCCTTTCTTGCTCTAAGATAGTCGCACTGGGCGAATGAAAGAAAACGCATTACTTACTGGCAACGAAAGCGTAAAATGAAAGCTTACTGGCAACTTTTTCCACCATAAAAATGTTGCTGTTCTTTCTTTTGTCAAGAAAATGAATAGGTACCGAATCTGTCACGGAGAAAAAGTCACCATGCGTGCCAAGGATTAGGTATGATTAGGTGTGACAGTTATAGACAAAACAATGGCATTGAACTGTTAGGGAGTGTATTACAGCTAGGACGTTGGCGTAGATCGCGGTGTATTCACACATGTCACAGGCGTACCGCTTCTCGGGCTCGTGGCTCCGGAGGTGTTCATTCAGCAGGTGCTTGTTAGGGAGCCTGAAACCACATGCATTTGCCTCATCATTGGAATAAAAATCAAAGTCAAGTTGTTTGTTCAGTACCTATCCTACCCATCAGGCCGCGAACTGAAAGGCGACCGATTTCACTGTTCATTGCAGGGTCGCGACTCTCACGAATGTGCGGCGAGCGTCGTGAGCATGCAATGAACTCTAGCCGCGCGTGCGTGGTGGCGTCCAGTACGCGGCCATACAAATGAAAGTCGCGACATGATTCTTGGAGTGAATACTTACACTTCTTTACACAAGTGGCATCCTATATTGTGTGTCTCTGCATGTAAACTGAACTTCTGGGGGCAAGTAAACTTTTTTGGACAATGCGCGCAGCATAATTCGGCAACCTAAAAAAAATAACACCCCACGATAAAATCCTTACATTGGACGAACTTTTTAGGGTAGCTACTGTAGATAAAATGGCAAAGACAGAACCTTTATAGTTTCGTCATGTCCACATGACCGTCTGTCTGTCGGTCTGTCAGTATGACCGCGGCTTAAGCTCCGACTATTGGCACTAGAAAGCTGTAATTTTGCATGGATATATACAATATTAATTAGGCCAGCAAAGTGGTAGAATAATCTATTGAAAAAAAAATTGTTTGGGGTTCCCCCCTATACATAAAGTGGAGACGTTTTTTTCTCTCATCCACTCCATAGCGTGGGGTATCGTTGGATAAATCTTAAAAATATTGGGGGTGTTTAAAGATTTTTTTTGGTTGAGGGAGTTGTTTGCGAAATAATAGCTTTGAAGTGCAAATTTTTTGAGCACCATATTTATGTTTGTCTATTTATGTCAATAACTAATATAAGATGACCCCACGCTGCATATAGTTTGTTTAGGGGCAGGGCTCTGTTTATACTGGACTTTTTAAACACCCGGCAAAAAAGCGGGAAAACCTTTCGAGGCATAGACGAACTATTTACATACCTACAAATTTGAACAGAACCCAGCGTCCAAACTAGCAGTTAGCAGGTTTTTTTATATTTTGTATTGTAGGTATATACAAAAGCGCGTAACCCAATAAGAATCTCAAATTTGGGGCTTTGAAAAAAATTGTTGGTTCCCTTTTGAAGATCACTTAACAGAAAATTATGCACAGGAAATCCAAATTATTACTTACCTTTTCCTCATAATGATCAGAGAGGTAATGCTGTTCCATCTTAGTTAACGACGAAAACCTCCTAGGGCAGAGGTGGCAGTATTTTTTAGCTGAATGAAAAACTCTGTGTGTCAACAGCTTTGGCCAGTTTTCAAACTCTTTAAAGCAAATACCACAGCTCTTATCAGTGTGATGGCTTTCAAGGTGCTCTTTAAGGGAATCGAAAATTATAAAACTCTCATCACATAATCCTGCAAAGTATACACAGTTGTAGCACTCAACTTATCAGATACCTGCAAAAATACGAACATTGCCAACAGCTATGGGGAAACTGGAACAAGCATCATTTCAATAAACATTTTTGACCATGTTAATATTGACAACTATAATACTGACCACAAAAGTATTCATCAGAACTCTTGTCTATTTTACATTTTGTTTTTGTTACTGTACTGTTCAACAAACATTTTCTTATTGGTTGTCTTCTTCCTAAACATTTTCTTTTTTTTCTTACTACTTTTACCTTGAATGAATCATCCGTGGATTTTGTTATCTGTGCAGCCTCATTATCAAATACAACTAAAAAAGAAACAAAAATTATTAATACCTAAAGACTATTGTATCAAGACTTCAGATTGCAGTAGGTACCATGATTTGTATACAATTACCAAACATCTTTAGGAAATTCCCAGGAATCACATAAAAACCTGTATTGGTACTGCAATCCCTATTCAAGAGTTAATTTGATGATTAATAAAACTGACTACTTACCAATGGACTCCTCTTTTATAACCTCTTCCTTAATTTCAAAGTTTTCAAGTTCATACTCGCAGTTTTCATCAAAATGACCACTATAATTTTCTTTTTTTATGAGTTTGTCAACTTCACATTCATCGTCTAGGGGCTGGGATGATATTTTGACTGTCTGGTGAAGAAAGTGTGGTGTTTTAAAATTAGCTCCCGAACATTAAGTATTCACTAAATAGTTTTAAATAAATATTGTGTTAGGTTAACATTGTACAGCAATTTTTAAGATGATGGAAATTTTTTCACATGGACAAAGTCACATGTACCCAATACTTAGCTAATGGATTTTAGAAACGCAGACATTGTATGTACTCACCGGATCTACTTCCCGCAGAGTTGTTTCAGAAGAAATACATTTTTCTCTGAATTTAATAAATGAATGAACAGCTTCTATGCACATATTGCAAAAACATTCAGGGAATCCGTCAAATGGCCTGACCTATAAATTTTATCAATAAATATCAAGCGTGCATCTCTATATACATTTCTAAGAAATCACCTTGCCAATCTTGCCATTAGTTGCCATTGTGTACTTACATTTAAATTCGTAAGCGAATTATAATTAGACAGAAAAGTTTCATCTACTTGGGATAAGTCCTTATTAGTGCTGAGACATGCTCTGCACGTCTCCATACTTAATATTAATTTCCCTAAACAAAAAATAATAACAACGTTAATAACAAACGCTTTCTACAACAACAATTAGATAAACTTGAGCTGGATTATATACTCTTTGGCTGATGATAAAAAAATAAATAAGATACTACGATCATTACGATAATATTTTTTTTTTGTTCATTTTTTTAATTTTATTTTTATTTAATTCATCCCATAAGGGATAGGCAAAGGAACTAAGTCCATACAGCCACGTCTGATGTGTTTTGTAAATTTCTGTATATTAAAGTCCTGTCATCGTCAGACTTGTGTCAGTCTGTCCTAGTCACGTCCTGTCAGCTGCTCATGCCTACCGTAAAGCGATAGTGTACTTTACGGCGAGCTACGGCGAGTAGCAGCCGGCAGATACTTGGGGGTCACAAACAGAGGGAATACGAGTTTTCACTTGAATTCTTCATTTGCTGGGCACTGTCACGTTAATTTGTTATATAATACACTATCTTTATTATCCACCAAACAACATTAAGCACAGAAACTAAAATTCATCTGTAATACAAGTACAAGCGGAAGTCTCATTCTATCACCTTTTATAAGAAAGAGACTTCCGCTTGTAAATTGTAACTTGTAGCTTTATAAAACACGGCCCAGATGACTTTTTTTCTATAGTTCATTCCGTAAGGGATAGGCAGAGAGAAGCAAGAGGAATTGGGCGGGAAACCGATGAGAGTGGATCGTGTCGTTAATTGAATTTTAGTTTCTGTGCTTAATGTTGTTTGGTGGATAATAAAGATAGTGTAATATACAACAAATTAACGTGACCGTGCCCAGCAAATGAAGAATTCAAGTGAAAACGCGTATTCCCTCTTTTTGTGACCCCCAAGTATCCGCGGGCTGCTGCTCGCCGTAGCTCGCCGTAAAGTACACTATCGCTTTACGGAAGGCATGAGCAGCTGACAGGACGTGACTAGGACAGACTGACAACTCTGACGGTGACAGGACTTTAATATACAGAAATTTACAAAACACATCAGACATGGCTGTATGGACTCAGTTCCTTTGCCTATCCCTTATGGGATGAATAAAAAAAAACTTGTATTATTTTCGTTTGGCCTAATGGCCTAGCGTGTACCTATGCCAGTTTCCTTTTAAATTGTATTCTTGGGTTAATACTATCAAATAGTACTAAAAGAAGTTAGCTAAGATAGATATACTAATTTGACTTCTACTTAATCCATATTCTAGGGCTTTAAAAGTCTGTAACAAACTCCAAAATGGATCAGATGCTACCGAGTCCGTACAACATACCAGGGATAGGTACCCCGCTTCACCAGCCGGAGGAAGACCAGCAGATCCTGCCGAATGCACTGCAGCAGCAGCAGCTGCAGCCGTCCCAGCAGCAGATGCCGTCGTTGGCGACGATGAGCTCGCCTCTGGTCGGCTTCACCGGCCTCATCGGGACTCCGCAGCGCTCCATGCATACATATGCACCGACCGCCAGCTACGCCACTCCGCAGCAAATGATGCAGCCTCAAACACCGGTACTAGTTTGTTTACATAATAAAGAATGTTTGCTGTATTTCACATGAATGAATTTTTGGTATAAACTAGGTTTATAATCGATGGTTTTATTTATTTACAATTATTCCAAGGCAAATATGCTGTAGTCTTTTTCTGACAATTATGTATTATAAGTTTGAGCTTTCAATGGGTACATAGTTTTTTACAACTTCAAAGTTGTTTTGTTATAAACTGTTTGCTCTTTTTTTTCTGGTTTTATGATTGATTCAATTGTTTTAAAAGGTATGCTCTTGTCTTAGGAATAATGATTCTGTCATTCCTATGCCACTTGTTCCATGTATATGTTTCACATCAATAAATTAATAATCTATTAAACCCTTGATACCTATGACAACTGGAAAAAAAAGCATCTCAGAAAAGAAGACAATGTAATGCATATTTTTTTTTAATTTGATAAACAAACTACAGATTGCAATCAGAATACAAAAAATATAAATAACAGACCTGTCACCAGGCATCTAAAAGATTATGCTACTTAAACACATATTAGCATAGTTCGGAAAGGGTGAGCTGTTTTCAGAGTGTGCAAAACATGGAAATAACTTGTCATTTACCGGCAGATGTCCCATGTGTAATTTAATTACTAATTAAATTATTTTATTTACGCTGCCTTTCTGCTATGAGCTTTACATCGCCTATTCACTTTCCAAGCTCTGCATATTAGAAACAGTAATTTGACATGTTTTGTGGAACAATGCTGCCAGCCTTCTGGGCACACTGCCTCTTTTATTTAGGTTTAAATAAATGATTGTTTTACTAACATGTCATTTTCAAAAACCAAACCATCAAGTTTAGTTTTCAATTGCAGCAAAACATGATGTCACCATTGATTACAAGTGCAAGCTTAGCCAGCCAACAGATGATCGGGCAGGCCAGTCCGGCCCCAATGACTCCCTTGACTCCGCACTCTGCTGACCCTGGAATCTTGCCACAGCTGCAGTAAGAATTACTATTTCTACACACTTTTATTTAGTGTCACCTGTCCTGGTGACCTTTTAACAAAAAGTTGTTAAAAAAATTAATAGAACTACTCATGTATTTTAACATGAAACTACTGTGAGACTCGATCATATTGAAATAAAAGGATCACTCAAGGGAGAACACAACTCAGTGGCAGCGAGACACACACTGCATGCCAAAGCTTAATCATACACTCCCAAACATCTAAAGGTTTATTTCTCTAAAATTATGTTTTGGTTGATTTTTGATAGAATCCAATATCTGTCTTTGCCTCTTTCCCTGAAAGTTTCAGGTATGTTGCAACAAAAAATACAAGATATTTAAAAATTATGAATCCAACATCAACCTCGAAATTATATGTATTTTTTCTCAATTTCAGAAATATAGTCTCAACAGTTAACCTCAATTGCAAATTGGATTTGAAAAAGATTGCTCTGCACGCGAGAAATGCAGAATACAACCCGAAGCGGTTTGCAGCCGTCATCATGCGAATCCGTGAGCCCCGGACCACTGCCCTAATCTTCTCTTCGGGTAAAATGGTGTGCACAGGTGCCAAGAGTGAAGAAGACTCTCGGTTAGCAGCTAGGAAATATGCTCGAATTATCCAGAAGCTCGGGTTTACTGTAAGTAATCATGATATAACAACAGTAGAATTATTTTATAACTAGCTTTTACCCGCGGCTTCGCTCTCGTGAACCATAAGCATTTCAAAGAAGCAAGCATGCAAACAAAGCAAGCAAGCATTCTAACAACCAAGCATACAAACAAAGCAAGCAAGCATGCAAACAAAGCAAGCAAGCATTCTAACAACCAAGCATGATAGCGTGCTAGCATGCAAGCATGCAACAGTGCCAGCTAGCAAACATGGTAGCAAGCAGGCATTCAAGCAAACATGCATGCCTGCGATCAAGTATGCAAGCAGGAATGCAAATATGTAAGCAACTATGCAAGCATGCATGCAAGCAACCATGCAAACAAGCTTGCAAGCAAGCATGTAAGTAAGCATGCAAGCAGGCATGCAAGCAGGCATGCAAGCAAACATGCAAGCAAGCATGCAAGCAAGCATGCAAGCAAGTGTGCAAGCAAGCATGCAAGCACGCATGCGAGCAAACATGCAAGCAAAAGCATGCTAGCAAGCATGTAAGCTAACATGTTTTAACATTACAGTAGCGCCATCTATGGTCGGTTAGAAGAACTATATACATATGACAATGATTATGGGTTATATTATAAGATTTATAACGTATTTTCCCGTGGGAATGAGAGTAAAAAGTAGTCTATGTCACTCGCCAGCCTTTTAACTATCTCCATATATAAAAAATATGATTATATCAATCCATCGCAAGACCACAAATACGGGCTATGTTATAACATGTGTACCGTGGGAATGCGATATTTTCCCGGGATAAAAAGTAGCCTATGTTACTCTCCAACCCGTCAACTATGTCCATGCAAAAAATCACGTCAATCCGTCGCTCAGTTGCGACGTGAAAGAAGGACAAACAAACAAACACTCTTTCACGTTTATAATATTAGTATGGATTTCATATGGCTCCTGATTGACCAAGATTACAAATGTCAGTTTACTATGACAATTCCATATAAATTGCTGACTTCAGAGTTTTTGCTTTAGTGTGTTTCATACCTTTCGACACATAAGACCACAAATGCGAAATACTAACTATGTACCAACTATGTATAAAGCCACAAACGTAAAACACCAACCTGACGTTTTGTGGGGTTTTGCGACTTATTACGCAAAATACCACAAACGTAAAACACCAACTGGGACTTGTAAAATGTTTGCAATCGAAGTGGTGTACAACAACAGCCAGTCTTTACCTAAAGAGGTTTTATTTTATAAGACATCATAGTTTAGTCAACTTAATGAAACAAGTCCTTGAGCTAATACATTTTGCGGTTACGTCCATCCTTTATTCAATAAATCATACCGTATTAAACTTACTACTTATACTTTAGTCCGCCTTTGTACTCAAATGTTATTGTTGTAACTTGTGTTTTATCCTGTTTTTTGTACAATAAAGTGTTTACTTACTTTGTTTGTGAACGTAACTTTGGCAGCTTTGGCGCGCTGTCAATGTGACATTACAGATATACAGACATATAGATATAGACTGCTATCATGGTTGTAAGCTTACATTCCTATTAATTAAAAGAACTAACTATATATCTTTATTGAACACTTATTTTATTTCTTGGATATCTCCTTGAAACATGGTGTCAGAAGTGTTACTGAGCTGAAAAAAAAAAAATCAAAGTAAAGAAGAATGAGTGCGGAAGAAAAATTTGCCCTCTTGTTTGAGCAACAAACGAAGCTACTGGAAACAATGCAAAATCAGATTGCATTGTTACAACAGCAAGTAGTTACCAATACAGGAGACTCCAGTGCAAGCAGAGTAAACGTACCATGGCCACAACCGTTAGAAGTCGAAACTGGTAACCAACATGAAAACTTGGAATTTTTCAAGAATGGATGGCAGAATTACTGCCTGGCCTCTGGAATCGACAAATGGCCCCCTGCAAAAGCGGAAATAAAAGCCGGCCTATTAATTAGTGCCATAGGCTCGGCTGCCATGAAGAAATATATGGAGTTTGGTTTAACTGAAAAAGAAAAAAAAGACGAGTTTCTTATCTTCAAGAAAATCGAGGAATACATAAGCAAGGAAACCAATGTTATATACTCAAGATACCTATTCAATGCCAGAATGCAGCTGCAGGGAGAAGATTTCTCAGATTATCTTCTAGCTCTGAAAAAATTGGTTAAACCATGCCAATATGGGGTGTTAGAAAAAGAAATTCTTAGAGACCGGATTGTAGTTGGTATTTTAAATGGTGAAACGAAAAAAGAAATGCTTCGACAAGCAGATTTAGACTTAGAAAAAGCTATAAATATATGTAAATCGGCAGAAACAGCAAATAAACAACTGACAGAACTGCAAAGAAGCGAGGACCTAGAAGAAAAAACGGTAAATAAAATAAATGAACACAAACTTCAGAAAGAGCTGAGAACATGTAAGTTCTGTGGAAATAAATACATTTTTAATAAAAATACATGTCCAGCCTACAAAAAACAGTGTGAGAAATGTAAAGGGTGGAATCATCTAGCAAAAGTATGCAAGAAAAAATATGTACGTGAAATTAATAATGAACAATCACCTTCTGAAGATTCTGAAGACAGTGTATATATATCTGAGATAAAAATAAATAAAAGATCTGGCCACAGGGAGGTGCCTCTTTTATTTAAAGTTGGTAATAAGGCTGTGAAGGCATATTGCTTTCTAGACACTGGCTCGCAAGTGTGTACAATGGGTGTAAACTATTATAAAACACTGACAGGATGTGATAAGCTATCTAATTTAAAACCATCCACACACAAACTGCGCTGTTTCAATAATACAGAGATAGTAGATCATGGTACCACAATATTGGAATGTATCAGCAATCAGAAGAAGTATTCTATAAAATTTCATATAGTAGATGTGGACCATAAACCCTTATTGTCAGAAAAAGCATGCCTGATTCTAGGATTCATAAAATATTGCAACACAATAGCGAGCAATGAAATAAACAGTGAAGAATGCCAAAGACTGGTCAAAAAATTTCAAGATGTTTTTGAAGGATCTGGCTGTCTTCCAGGTGAGGTTACGTTAGAATTTGATAACAATATTCCACCAAAAATACAGCCACCGAGGAGGATTCCTATGGCTCTTCGAGATAAATTAAAATCTGAGTTGGAAGAATTGGAAAAAGATAAAATTATTGTTAAAGAATTGTGTCATACAGAGTGGGTCAACAACATTTTAATTGTTAAAAAAGAGTCCAAATTTAGAATATGTTTAGATCCAATTCCTCTAAACAAGGCATTGAAGAGACCTAATTTTCAGTTCACTACACTGGATGAAATGTTGCCTGAACTAAGCAAAGCCAAAATTTTTAGTACTGTAGATGCAAAGAAAGGCTTTTGGCAAGTTAGTCTTGATGAGGACAGTAGCAAATTAACTACATTTTGGACCCCTTTTGGTCGTTACAGATGGCTGCGTCTTCCATTTGGCTTAACATCATCACCGGAGATCTTCCAACAAAAACTTACCAGCTTGCTGCACGGCCTTAACGGTATTGAACTAATAGCAGATGATATTTTAATCTATGGGGTTGGTGATAACTTAGAAGAAGCAATAAAAGACCACAACATCAAATTAGAAAAATTATTCATAAGACTTCGGGAGATCAATTGTAAACTAAACATAAATAAAGCAAATTTTCTGCAAACTTCCGTTAAGTATTATGGGCATTATTTAACAAAAGATGGTCTTCAAGTGGATAAATCAAAGGTAGATGCCATTAAGAACATGCCAACACCTACCTCTAGTAAAGATGTTTTAAGATTTTTAGGTATGGTGAGCTACCTAAGTAAATTTATCAATAACCTGAGCTATGAAGCACATCACCTGAGACAACTCACCAGAAAAGATGTAATGTTTAAATGGACAGAAAAAGAAGAAAAAGAATTTATTAATTTAAAAACAATTATATCAGATTTACCTACCTTGAAATACTTTGAACTAAACAAAGATGTTGTGATTGAGTGTGATGCAAGTGAATTTGGTTTGGGAGCTGCTTTATATCAGAATAATCGGATCATATCTTTCGCATCACGCTGTCTTACACCTACATAGAAAAAATATGCACAAATTGAAAAGGAGATGCTAGCTGTGGTGTTTGCATGCACAAGATTTAACCAATATATAGTTGGCAATCCGAGGATAATGATTAAAACGGACCACAAACCACTCATTAACATTCTAAACAAACCACTTACTGAAGCACCAAAAAGGTTACAGATGATGCTACTTACATTACAAAAATATAATATCGAATTACAGTACATACAAGGCAAGGATAATATAGTTGCAGACACATTGTCAAGAGCTCCTGTGAAAGATGAAGATGAAAACCTAAAAAAGAAGAATAATAATGAAAAGAAAATTTTTAAAATTATAAACAAGATTTCAGCAATTAAGTATCTTAAAATATCTGATAAACTTATTGAGAAGATCAAGACAGAAACACAAAAGGATTTAAGTTTACAGAAAGTAATAGAGTATGTTACAAAAGGTTTTCCTAATTATATTTCTGATATGCCAGCTGATATTAAAATTTATCATAAATTCAGGGATGAGTTGTCTACAATAGATGGTCTCATACTAAGGAAAGACCAAGTCCTTATTCCGGTGTCAATAAGAAAAGAATTAATGATAAAAGTACATGCTAGTCATAATGGCACTATAGCAACTTTAAGATTAGCAAGGACAAATATGTTTTGGCCTGGTATGTCAAAGGATATAAAAAACTTTATTGAAAGATGCAAGTTTTGTGTTATGAACTCTACAGCACAGCAAAAATTACCTCTGAAATCTCATGATGTGCCTAGATATCCTTTTCAGTATGTGTCAATGGATGTATTTACTGTTAATCAGGAAAAATATTTGGTAACAGTTGATCATTACTCAGACTATTTTGAATTAGATAAATTAAAGTCACTTACAGCACTGGAAATTGTTGAAATTTGTAAAATAAATTTTTCAAGGCATGGTATTCCCCAGAGAGTTTGTACTGATAATGCCACAAATTTTGTCAATGAGGATTTCAAGAGATTTGCGAACAGCTGGAATTTTGAACATGTTACCTCATCACCTCGGTATCCCCAGTCAAATGGCAAAGCAGAAATAACTGTAAAAATAGCCCGCCGTATAGTAACACAGAGCTTGGAGACTAGAAATGACTTATGGTATTCATTACTACATCTGAGGAATGTACCAAAGGAAGATGATCTTGCTAGCCCAGTACAGAAATTATATTCTAGGAGAACCAGAACAGGTCTACCCTGCACTTTAAAACATTTGATGCCTAAGATAATACCAAACATGCCCAAAATTATTAAGGAAAGGAAAGAAAAATATAAGGCAAATTATGATAAAGGCGCAAGGGACACCTCTGTCCTTAGAATAGGTCAAAAGGTGGTCGATTTGTTAAATCCTGAAAGCAATAGAAAGTGGGTATATGCAAAAGTTACTAATATTATAAATGATAGATCATATATGGTAACAGTAGATGGAAAAGAATACAGAAGAAACAGGATTCACATACGATCATGTCCAGAGGATGTTTCTTCTAGTTATAATGAGACTTTACCTACAGATATGAATAAAACATCAAGAGCCATGCCAGTGTTGTCTTCAGCTGAGACATACAATTCAGGTACTGAAATTATGTTCCCAGCTGCACGAGCTGAGTGCTCATCGGAGGGTCAGGGAACTGCCCAGCAAAACCCTACAGTTGCCGACGAGAGCCCTGCTGATGCGGAGCCACGTCGTAGTAGCCGTGTAAGAAATAGGCCTGCCCATTTCAGCGATTACGACATGGCATAGGTAAACTTCAACCTTGTCTTCTTTAAAGGAAGAAGGATGTTTGTGAACGTAACTTTGGCAGCTTTGGCGTGCTGTCAATGTGACATTACAGATATACAGACATATAGATATAGACTGCTATCATGGTTGTAAGCTTACATTCCTATTAATTAAAAGAACTAACTATATATCTTTATTGAACACTTATTTTATTTCTTGGATATCTCCTTGAAACAATTACTTTATTTTTTTTTACTTTATGCGTCTTGTATATTGTGCACCGTACCTATTATGTTTTGTTTTTGTGTTTTTTTTGTGGCGATAAATATTTCTTTCTTCATTTTTCTATCGTTTTAAAAAAAATGCATGATAAGTATGTTTCAAATTGAACCATATTTCCTTTTTACCAAAATTAACTCAATCATCATCGATCAGGTGGAGCGTTATGGTAGGTAAGTAGGTGTGATAGTTGATATTTCGCGTATGTGGTATTTAGCGTGATCGATTCTTGTTGCGTAAGCTTAAATTCATGTTGCGTACTTGGTATTTTGCGTAGTGATATTTTGTTAAAGTGTTTTTTGCGTAGAGTTGGCATTTCGCCATTGTGGTCTGATGCGTCGAAAGAGTTTCATATTGGCAATGAAAATGTAGATCAAATTCTCATTGTAAACTTTTAACATGAAACTACCGTGAGATCCAATCATAGTGAAATAAACGGATCACTCACGTATGTCAGTCGAGTATAGCCCGACATGTTTCGGACTAATCCGTAGTCCTCCCTCTGGGAGCACGTGCCACGCCGCTGGCGTTCTCATTGTAAAGTTGTAATAAACTGACATTTGTAAAATTGGTAAAGTCGAAAGTAGTTGAGAAAAAACCTATAAACCAAGGGAATGGAAAAATATGTTACTTATAAAAAAAATAACAGTGCTTCAAAAAGGTCTATTGCTGTAACTACTAATGATGGAGTTAGGTAGCTCCATCGCCGAGACCGAATAATTGGGCGAGTGATTTGAATTTGTGTTGTGACGCGGATTATTGATATAATAATTCTTGCCTTTAGCCAGCCCAATTGAGAAAAAACACCTGAACAATCCTTTTTTCCATTTCAGGCAAAATTCCTTGACTTCAAAATACAGAATATGGTTGGGAGTTGTGATGTGAAATTCCCTATTCGCCTTGAGGGGCTCGTGCTCACTCACGGGCAGTTCAGCTCCTATGAGCCAGAACTCTTCCCTGGACTGATTTACCGTATGGTGAAACCTAGAATAGTATTGTTAATTTTCGTTTCCGGAAAAGTGGTGTTAACAGGTGCCAAAGTTAGACAAGAGATTTACGAAGCCTTTGATAATATTTATCCTATCTTAAAAAGTTTTAAAAAACAGTAGTTGGGTTCATTTATGTGTATATGCTGTAAGTTGTAAGTGTAAGTAAGTACATTCATACTAGGTAGTTAGTTGAGAAGAAGACAATTGATTTTCTTCTGCTCATTCTTGAACTATACATTTTTAGTTCTACATGTATTAAGAATTCCATCCATCCATCCATAGCAGCCCTTAGTTCGTCCGTCTTCGGACATAGGCCTCCTTTCCATTTCTTCACGCCTGACGATCCATTGCCATTTGCATCCATCCTCCACCCGCTTGTCGGCAGATGTCGTCCTTCCACCTCATGGGTGGTCTCCCCCTACAGCGAGTGTTTGCGCGAGGTCTCCACTCGAGGTATTAAGAATAAAAATTTAAATAAAGATGATTTTTATTAGAACTTTCTTTTTGTGTGTCATTAGAATTCCCATAGAAAATGCTCAAGATTCCAATGATGGCGAAAAATAATAAGTACCCAAAATAACCCAATAGGTCCACCAACATGCCAAATAATTTATATTTCATACTGTTTACTTGTTTTGTGAATTCCTCACCAAATTTGAACTCATAGTTATTATTCATAATGAGATAAATATTAAGTTTTTGTTTAAAAAAAAAAATTATAGGTACAAGCTTTTTTCTTGAATGCATTGTCTTCCAATCTACTTACATATTCATATTAAGTTTCAGCGTAATGTGACTACTGCCTGCCTACAAAGAAGTAACGACCGGATGGCCTAGTGGTTAGCGACCCTGACTATGAAGCTTGAGGTCCCGGGTTCGAATCCCGGTCAGGGCAGATGTTTGTATGATGAATAAGCGTTCACTGGATGAATACGAATGTTTGTTCTCGGGTCTTGGATGTTTAATATTATTATGTATGTATGTATTTATCTATATAAGTAAGTACAGGCTTTGCCTAGTTTGGGACTAGGTCAATTGGTGTCAATTTGTCCCATGATATTTATTTATTTAAGTGCAAAATTCGAACTTCGTATCGTGCTAATATTATTTAATACGAGAGTGAGCGGGACGATACGATACCAACTTCGAATTTCGTAGTAGTCCCCCTGCTAGTGCAGCAATCTTTAACAGACTATAAAAAAGGAGGAGGTTTTACGTTCCACTGTATGTATTTTTTTTTTATGTATGTTCATCGATTACTCCGTCAATTGTAGACCGATTTTCAAAATTCTTTTTTTATTCGAAAGGGTATACTCCTGAAGTGGTCCCATTGTTACCAAGTCATGATCTGATGATGGGATCCCAGGGAAATCGAGGGCAACCCTCAAATTTTACAGGCACGTACTATGTGTTTCATATATTTTCTGAGGTTATTCAAGTAATTGCGTCTGGTAGTCATCATCTCATGATGATGAGCTGATGATGGAAGGTATAACTCCTTAGCGGTTAGGAGTTGGAGGATAATTCTGAAAATTTTAAATAATTATTCGAAAGGGTATACTCCTGAGGTGGTCCCACTGTCACCAAATCATGATCTGATGATGGGATCTCAGGGAAATCGAGGGCAACCCTCAAATTTTATAGGCACGTATCATGTGTTTCGTATATTTTTTAAGGCTATTCAAGTATTTGCGTCCGGTAGTCATCATCTCATGTTGATGAGCTGATGATGGAAGGTACAACTCCTTAACGGTTAGGAGTTGGAGGATAATTCTGAAAATGTTAAATCAACGTAAAATTGTGAAATAAAAATCTTTTAACAAAAAAGTAAAACCGCCTTCAAAAAAAAACACCTTAGAAATAAAACGTATAATAACCCTCTAAAATAATGATAAATAAATAAAATAAAATGCGTTTATTTCGGACAACAGAAACTAAAGCCTAAAGTTTTATGGCCTAGCATTAAGCAGCAGAAATATGAAGTTGATGCTTCATTCAAAGAATATTCCGCTCGCACCGCACAGACTTCATATTTCTGCTGCTTAGTGCTAGGCCATAAAACTTTAGGCTTTAGTTTCTGTTGTCCGAAATAAACGCATTTTATTTTATTTATTTATCATTATTTTAGAGGATTATTTTACGTTTTTTTTTTCCAGGGTATTTTTTTTGAAGGCGGTTTTTTACTTTCAAGATTTGATTACAGACTGAAACTAAATAAATAAAGCCAAAAACACCGGGCGCTTTTACTTTGATTTTTACTGCTACTAGATATTCTGTCAATACGTGAAAAACAGTAAGTATATTGAAATAAGTGAAACAATTGACTTAAACTCTTAAACTGCTTTTAATATGGCATCAGATTTGTATGAGAAGTTTTAGTGAAGTTTTAGTTCCTCTTCTCTGCCCCTAAACTACGAAATTCGATAATCGAAGTTCGTATCGTCCCGCTCACTCTCGTCTTAAATAATATTAGCTTGAGAGGGACGGCATGATACGAAGTTCGAATTTTGCACTTCATAGTCGGGGGGGGGGGGACTTTTGTCGGTGGTCGGTCTATAAAATCCAAGCCAAGTTCAGAAACAGGAATGGGCGACGCAGCTGTATACCTAGCTACGACTAAGATTGAAAGCAGCTTACCTTGCCTTGGAAGCTCTTGGATAAAATTTGGCACCAGGGCCGTGTTTTATAAAGCTGTAAGTTACAAGCGGAAGTCTTTTTCTAACAAAAGGTGATAGAACGAGACTTCCGCTTGTAAATTCTAACTTGTAGCTTTATAAAACACGGCCCAGTTAGGTTTTCACCTCTTTTGTTTAGTATTAACTTTGCTCCCTTTTTCACATTTATGTTTTTGGTGAGATAAATTATTCTAATTCAGTCTGCGGGTGGTAGGACCTTGTGCGTGGTCCGTCCGGATCGCTACCACCACCTTACTCGCTAATCCTGCCGCTAAGCAGCAGTGCTTGCATAGTTGTGTTCCGGTGTGGAGAGTAAGACAGCCTGTGTAATTACAGGCACAAGAGGCATTTCATCTTAGCTCTCTGGGTTGGCAACGCATCTGTAAACCCTCCGGGATTTCGGGTGTCTATGGACAGTGGTGATTACTTACCATCAGGTGACCCACTGGCTCGTTTGCCTTCCTCGTATATAAAAAAAAAACAGTCTCATTCGTTCAGTAAGTTACATCACTATTTTATTTTCACCAAAAACTGACAACACCGAATTACCGAAACTGTCAAATCACAAAAAAAGTGGGGGAATTTGGCGGGAAACCGATGAGAGTGGATCGTGTCGTTAATTGAATTTTAGTTTCTGTGCTTAATGTTGTTTGGTGGATAATAAAGATAGTGTATTATACAACAAATTAACGTAACCTTGCCCAGCAAATAAAGAATTCTAGTGAAAACGCGTATTCCCTCTTTTTGTGACCCCCAAGTATCCGCGGGCTGCTGCTCGCCGTAGCTCGCCGTAAAGTACACTATCGCTTTACGGAAGGCATGAGCAGCTGACAGGACGTGACTAGGACAGACTGACAACTCTGACGGTGACAGGACTTTAAATACAGAAATTTACAAAACACATCAGACGTGGCTGTATGGACTCAGTTCCTTTGCCTATCCCATATGGGATGAATAAAAAAAAAATGACGCTGTGAGCACAGATTAGAGAGACTATGTGCTGTGAGTAAAAGTGAATCGCATTGCCATTAATTTCGTATTGTTTTGTTTGGTCAATAAGTTGAAGAAATAATCAAGTGCTCTGTTTATGAATGCCTTTGAAGTAATTTAATAAAAAAATCTAATTGACCACAAGGTTGCGTAGGTAAGGAACAAGATAATAACAAATTGCTACGTATTCCATCGGAACTCGCTGTCAGTTGTGCAGAGGGAGAGGGCGTATGGTTTTAATTTTCTAAATCTTCTCTACAAAAGAAATGAAACAATACTAAAAAACAAGGGAAGAGACTCGGCTGTCAGCCATCACTATGCGAACTGATTTAGAGAAGGAGGCAGGTTCCATACTTCTTAAGAAGTATGGGCAGTTCTTCAAACAACAGTATCAAGATTGTTCATCACTGTCCAACAATGAAAGTTGGGAGGAAAATAAAACATTTTTGCCTGTGCAAGTGGCAATGGAGTCCCGGGAGCTCATCCCGATCACAGAACTGGTTTCCTCAGATAACACCTTGATGACAAAGGTGCTCAGTGTGTTGTCTTCACTTTGTATTGAAGTGATGGCTCTTAAAAAGGAAGCATATGAGAAGTTTGTATTTGTAATATTTCTTAATTTATGAATGTCCTATAGTACCTTTTTACATTTACTTTGTTTATTGTTTATTGTTAATTTAATGCATACATGTAGTTAACAGAGACGGTATACATTTAAGTGAAATCATACATGCTACCCACGCAGGGTGTTGTAATGTTATGTTTTAAATCTAAAAGGTGGGTAAGTATAATATCATTGCATGCAGATCACTAACATTCATAATTAATTAAATAATTAATAACTTTAGACTAGTAATATTTGTATTAGAATAAAATTGTGCTCACACAGGCATTTTGTGTTCCTGGCTGTTCACGATGAGTATAGCAAAAGTGATATTAGTTCACGAATGGAAGCGATCTGCCTGCTAAGCGCATTTACTGCCCGGTGCGAGGAGACCCTGAAGAATCTTTGCACACAAATGTTTGCCATATTTTCTGAGAGCATCAACCTCTGTAAGTTATTTCTATTCATAATATTTTATAGTAACACTTAAATAGTACAACTATTTTAGGGTTCCATATTTCCAAGCAATCAATACCAATATCACATAGTTTCATACAGTTTTAGATTAAGACATACAATTAAGTAACATCATAAAAACTTGTACCTCTACATTTTGATCTGATCTGTGATTCATCATGTACCTAGTTTAAGTTGTGATGTGTGTATAATAATAAGAAATATAAATTTTTATTCAGACACAAATTACACTAAAAATAGTCAATAATCTATTTCCAAATTAAATTAATTTTGATACATACCTAATTTTATTAAAGATACATAATAATTATTTTATGAAGTTTTTTTTTGTTGCTTTCAATGATCTGCCTCAACCACTTATGTATAGTGGTGGTGGTGATAGTTGGGTCTGTGTGGCATGTGTTGATTCATGTAGCAGTGGAGGCAGAGGTGTTGCATGGAAACATAAATTTTCCACACAGATGTAACTATTTTTCACTTGTGGTCGCGGGTGAGCAAAGTAATTGTTTTTAGTTCATAAATATGGACCTCCGCAAAGTAACGCCTGATTCAATAAATTACTTATGCATTGTGTCTGTATACCTTTTCTTGACAAAGGCCTTCCCCAACTGGCTCCATGTTGCATGTAGATTAGGATATTTATTGATAGATATTTTCTACTTATTAAAACTATACTCACCAGCACAATATTAATCACCCACCCTATTATCGTTGATTGTTTTGAAAATTGTAATTTAATCAATCAAACTAAGTAAATCATTCATTACAATCTACTAAAATGGGATGGGCAATTAATTGTGCTACTGAGTATTTTACCTATTTGTTGATTTCAGTAAGAATCCAACTGCACTACATAATCAATCACATTGGAGAGATGTTCACCATTCTGGTCCTCTTAGAGCTGATGATATCCAACTCAGCATTATCCAGAAATTGGATGAATTACTGCAAACATCTTAAATCATTGAAACAAAGCTCCGAAACTGTTGAACTTATAGATGACAATTTCAGTGCTGTCATGGGAGCTATTGATAATATAACATCTAAAGTAATGAGTGATGACATAGTCCAAAATTCCCTGAATAGTCTCCTTGGGCTGAGAAAAAGCTTGATTGACAAAAACTGTACTATAATAGCTGAACAGTTCAGCCATTACTTGAAGCATGCCATAGCCAGCCTTGACAAGCTGGTCCAAGATAAACCCAATGTCAACAATATGAATAAGTGCATTAAAATCAATGCTCTATATGTGCTGAATTCATATTTGTTTGGAAACAGTGACAAGAAAAACTTTAAGTCCCTGATTGAATTGAATACTAAGGTGAGATTATAATGATTTGTATTGACCTACAGCAAATTGTTTAAAGCTACTGTGAAAAACTTAAAGTAAACAGCAGTAAAATTTATTTATAAAGTGCATATGACTATCTGGCTAACCATAACCTTCAAAAGCTTCATGAGTTTGTATTTTCTAAATTTCAGGCTCACAGCATACATGTAATGGGTACTACAGTTTGGTTTCCGGAACAGTTTCTTCAAAGATATCTATCATCACTTTGTGCAGGCCATGGAAAGCTATCTCAAACAATGCTAAAAGCCAGACAGGCTTACATGACCAGCAAGAAGTCATCAATCGCTCGAGATTTAACAACTTTGCAAACAGTGTGCACACAGTGGGTGCTTAATATTGAGGACATGTACTCTTCTAGTCACCGAGAACTAGGCGCCACAGAAATAAATGTGCACTCCAAAAATCTACTAGATGGTCTGGATCTTGCCTCAAACATAAACTACTCTATTCTAACTTTGATCAATTTGCATCTTTGTTTGGGAGTGCCATTGTCTAAAAGCATGCTAAAATCTTTATTTGAAGTTACTGAAATACTAAAAAGCTTAAAAAACGCAGTTTCCAGAAATCACAATCAGATTATGAACTCTGTGAATATGATCATTCAGCATTTGATTTTTCAGTCATCTTGCTCTGTGCTAGAAGTAAAGAAAACCCTGATGGGTGATAAAAATTTTGCCAATAAGAGATTGGATGACCTGACTTGCATTGTGATTGCAGAGCGAGCCCTGAAGGGTACAGTGACTCAGGAGCGTAATATAGCTGCTAACATAGCCCTTAGTTTCATCCCAGAAAGCATTTACCTTGAAGATAGTTATGAGAAACTTGGATTGCTTCTTGAGAAAATACAAATGTTGTCAAATTTCATGAAATCTATGGATGATCTCTGTAACTGCTCATGGGTGCTGTGGCACCAAAATATAATACCAATTTATTTTGAACAGAACTTCACCACCCAGTTGTATGTACTGAAATTAAAATATTTTCTATTGGTATTGGAAGACTGTGTAGTGCTTTTGCACAAGACTGATAAACAATATGGCGAAGATAAGGCCAATTCATTGCTCGATGTTATTAAAATGCTTATAACTGAAAATGTCTTGAAGACCACAAATCAAAATATAGAAACAAATCTAAGATTACACATCCACTCGCATCTGCAGCTAGATGTTGTTAATCCCTTCGCAACAGACATGATCAAGAAGTTACTGCTAGTGATCGACACTTTCAGGGTCCAGTGTGTCTACATGTCCGTTATACCCTCAACAGAACATTATTTATCGACAATGTACTACAATCTAACTACTGTAGTACTATCAGACTGGAAAACCTATGGAGAAATGCGACAGATGGCGAAATTCAAGTTCAATCTGACAACAGTTAAAGACAACCTCCCCACTCAAACTCTAGAACAAGGTTTAGATGTACTTGAAATCATGCGCAACATACATATATTCGTATCTAAATACCTTTATAATCTAAACAACCAAATCTTTATTGAAAAAAGTAGTAACAACAAACACTTGAACTCTATAAACATCCAGCACATAGCGAATTCGATAAGGACCCATGGCACTGGGATTATGAACACAACAGTTAATTTCACGTACCAATTCTTGAAAAAGAAGTTTTTTACCTTTTCTCAGTTCATGTATGATGAACATATAAAATCGCGATTGATCAAAGATTTACGGAATTTCAAAGAAGTTGCTGAAACAAACGGAAACATGTACCCATATAAAAGCGCGGAAAAGTTTAACAAAGGTATAAAAGTTCTTGGTCTGGCTGAAGATGGGCAGAGCTATTTGGATTTGTTTCGGGATCTTATTAGCCAGATAGGTAATGCAATGGGCTACGTTCGGATGATTCGGTCTGGAGGAAGACACTGCTGTTCAGACGCCACCGCATTTTTACCTTCTTTAGAGCCTACTAAATCATTCAAAGAGTTGGCAGAGGGAAGCAATCTTGACTCGAAAACTATTCAAGCGTCAGAAGTCTTGGATAATAACATTAATTGCCTGATTACAAATTTCATTCAAGGCACAGAGTATTTTAAACTGCTTCTGGATGTTTTTACACCAGTATTCAGGAATCCTAAGAATGTCCATCTGAAGAATTTCTATATTATTGTGCCACCACTGACCCTGAATTTTGTTGAACACATGACATTATCAAAAGATAAGATGTCGAAAAGAAATAAGGTTGGGGCTGCGTTTACAGATGATGGCTTTGCAATGGGGATAGCTTATATCCTAAAATTGTTAGATCAGGTAATAATTCGTATTTTATTCTTAATATCATTCATGGTTCTGGTAGGCAAGATACGAGAAATGGCCTTAAGATCGTAAAGGACATTTTTCCGAAATGTGCAATTTCACAAAAAGTATACTTAAAAAAAAGTCAAATAAATCAATAAATGTTAAATCTTCAATTAGGTACTTACATCAATATTTAGGAGGGTTGGGATCCGCCAGTAAGTATCTGCATACCTACCAGTATCAGGGGTTACTACCACTCTTCCTCAAAAGTTTTTAAAATTTATAGTTAAGTATAGTAACTGGAGACAACTGCATCGACAAGAGTAGCACTCATAAATAAGATGATGATGATGATACTACCGAAGCAAAACATGAATATGTATAATGCAACATTACAATTACATTAAAAATTTTGGAAACTTCCTTAGAAGATTAAATTTACTGAACGGAGCACTTTCCTATGTGCTCTTTATGATATTGTGTACTTACTATTGAAAGAGTATGTACCTACAAATTAATGCTACTCAAAATCATAGTCGGATTTGTTTTCTGTGGACTTAGTGGTATGATGATGTTTTGGAAAAATGTATCTGGGTTATTAATGGACAATTTTGAGGAAAATGCACAGAACTGTAAAGTGCACCTTTTGAGAAAGCGTGTTTTACGATCCTAAGCAAAAAAAATTTTAATTGTTTCAGGATTCAAACTTTGAAGCACTCCATTGGTTTGATTCAGTTTGGAAACACATAAAAGATGAAAGAAAAACCCTTGAAGAACAGAAAGCTAAAGGATCCTTGCAGTTACAACAAGCATTGGCACTTACAGAGAAAAAGATTAAAACTTTGGAAGAAGAATTCAAACTTCTTTATTACAGTCTGACTAGTGCTAGAATATTTTTCAGATAGCATGATACTGTTTTACTTAGTTTAATACTTGGTTATTATAGTAAAATTGTAAATAATATTGCTGTTTTTGTAAAGTAAGGTACAGAAAACAAATATTTATGTAATTAGTTTAGTATTTCATTGAATAATATATGAAATATATTTTAAAGCAGTATGAATTTTATTCCAAACTCAATATGATAGCAATATCTATAATTTTATGTATTTCCGAGAGGGCTCCATATTCAAGATGGTTTTCTAAATGTTTAGCCAATTTTAGAACACAATCTGAAGCACCTTCACCTTGTACATAGGGTAGTAGTCTTTTAATTGCTTGGTAGGCTTCTATGCTTGATGAAGACCTTGGGTCTGTATGAGGCTCATACGCGTCTGAGCCATCATCTGTGTCAAAACTTTTCAAATTCTTTATCACACCAAATAAGTAAACTAGCAATGTGCAATATTGTACCTTTCACACCAGTTCAAGAGGTGGTTACCGTCACAGGTCTCATTTAGTCTTATGTAGAAGCTTCCTTCATTTGATGAAGAAAAAATGTGCTTCACATGTAAATTTGGTACATTAAACCAAGCCAAACGTATCATATTGAAATATAATCCAACAAAGTTAACATATAAATGATCATCAGTATCATGGTCAATTTTCTGCATAATCTGGAGTTTTCTATAATGACCCATAGTACAGGTTTTGCCTAGTTTGGGACTAGGTCAATTGGTGTCAAATTGTCCCATGATATTTATTTATTTGAAGCACTCTACACAATCTTGTCCTAAGTTTTTGACAGTTTCATTTAATTATTCTTATGTGGCCCAATTCTAAATTGGCCAAGGTTAAGGACCATAAGGACAGAAGACAGATTTCCCTTCAGATGCTAATTCATTGTCCATCTCATTCAAATGGTTGATGACTATGAAGAAGATTGGCATGTAATCATTGGGCAATTCTTCAGCTGAAATAGTAGTTTATGCAACTGCTACATAATAAGTGTTTTAAGTTTTAAGGCCTAATTATGTGGAGTTGCATACATTACTTTTTTAATCATAGACAAACATACCGAGCTGACGTTTCGTAGACTGTTTTTTTTTTGTTGTAAATTATCACATTATACACAAATCCAAACTTTAATTAAACAAGATTTTTCCAGGAACTTTTAGTTCAGAGACTTAAGTACAAATTAAATATATTTGTATAAGTACTTATTTACAATGTCAAGTAACGGGCATTTACATGGAAATACATCAGCAACAGGCCTCGTCAACTAGCTTAACCTAAATTACAGAACATCACATTATTATTTATACATGACGGACTAGACTAGACTTACATACGTGAGTGATCCGTTTTATATCACTATGATTGTAAATTACGTTGGATTTCAAATTCGAAACTCATTTACTGCTTCCGGCGGCTGGCGGGGGCTGGCGGCGAGCAGTCGGCGAGCAGTCGGCGTCACAGAGTACCTTTTTATAACTGTCGGCGTCGTGCAGCAATGCTGGTCATTTTCTACGGTTTCTGAACGCATTATAGAGGACTTATGATATGTGTGTAAATAAAATAATGTATGGTAAATGAGTGAGAAAGAGCACAAGTGCCACATACTTACATATAATTCATCTCTTGTTTCAAAGCGATTTACAAATTTATTCCATTCTGCCACAGAATCCACACTGCTGAACCTCTGAGTATACTTTTCAATGTTGTGCCTCAGTTGAAAATCCGATAACCAGTCATCAATATAAATAAACTTCCGACCATGCTGTATCATTTGTTGAGCTTTACTAAGCAAATTGGTTTCAGTTACAGGAGTATTACTAGATATTTGAAATTTAAACATGATTTCAACCAATTTAACAGGGTTTGGTCAAGATTTATGCATTTTATTGAATCAGACGTTACTTTGCGGAAAGATTTATGCAACCAACTTCCTTCAACTGATGATACTTCGAGTCTTTGAGTACTTCTTGAGAATCCTTTTGTCTGTAAATGTGACTTATAGTTTGAAGGTGTACAACATACTCCCTGGCAATATCCGTTTTCGATTGACCATTGCCCAAAGAGTAAATAATATAGAGTTTACCAATTTGATCTATTTTTGCTTTGGGTTTCTTATCCATCATCAAATTATATCTTGCCCAATTCACCGTACAATTGAATCAGCGTTTTGGGCGTGAAAGCGTAACAAACTTTCGCATTTATAGTATTAAATTATATGATAAGCCAGTTCTAAAATAAAATATCAATCCTTTTTTTGCAAGCTTTTACTTATATTGCACCGTTCGTATGTATTGTATGCAAGTTGTCCGTCAAATCTTGCAACTGAATTTTAAAGCTTGCGGCCGCCTGCCTATTAGTGAATCATTGACGACATGAGAACACAGAAAAGCGAAGCTTTAATAATGTAGATACCGACACAGGAGAGGTCCAGCTTATGGTGATATATCTAAAAAATAAAACAATATCGGCTATTTAAGAATGTATATTACTTACATAGAATACCTAATTAAACAGCTTACAGCGCAAATTAAAATCTTACCTCTTAAGAAAAAAGTACCTCGATGGTAGCAGCTATAATTACAATATGGATTTTATATAAATCGTTTCTGATAATTATCTAAATCAAATAAGTCATTAATTGTCTATTCCGTTTTAAAATAATTTTCAGTTATTTACAGAGCTGCGCCCGGCTGTGGGTTTACTATCAAGATCAGGTTACAAATGACCTTGTCAAGTGTTTATTTAAGTGCTTTTTGCACAAAACTCAAGTTAACATTCCTCATCAGTGCTCGGCAGCGACTTCGGCCACTGAACTTCAGGCGACCGCGGCGAGATCAGCGACTTTGGGGATTCTGGGGATTCGGGGGAGTTTGGCGACTGAGGCAGGGGGGATATGGGTTGGGGGGATAAGGGTTGCGGCGAGGGCGGGGTGCGGGGCTGGCGCGGCGGGTATGCGTTGTAGATGCGGACGTGGGTGACGCTGCGTCAGTCGGCCTCGTGCTCGTGCAGCTGGGCGAGCAGCGCCGCGCGGCGGGACTCTAGTTCAGCGTCGCTCCATGCTGTTGAACTCGCCGCCGCCGACCTGACGGCACATTTATTATTATTGTTATCATGTATATTTATTTGAATCTCTTAGTGTAGATTTTTACAATATTTATATAAAAAGCGATTATTATGTAGGTGTATATTATTATTGTTTGTTTATTCAGGAAAAAACGGTTACACTTCAACATTTTTTTATTTTTTGGGCCGTAAAAAATATATTGCATTTTTCGGACTTAAAACAGTATAAAAACGCTGCCGGCCATGATTTTCTATATATTATCCGTGTCACATCCATGTCACATCACATTCGGAAGTGAAATGCGAATGACGTTAAGAACCAAGTTGTTTACAAAATCTATGACGTCACGATCATGGCTCTGAGCGTTTTTGACGTTTCAAAGTACAGGTTAAAAATGTCATTTTTAAATTGAATTTCCACGACAACTGTCTACTGTTATATACCGTTTTAAATAAAAACGATATATTTACGTTCACTAGACATTACACTATATTTTTTTTTTTTATAATTCGTGATATGAGTCCACTAGCCTATTAAGAGTCGTCTTGTTAGTTCCACTAACCTCTCCTTCTTGTCGCGCTTGTCCTTCTTCTTCTTGGGCTTGAAGGCAGGTTCGTCGACGGGCGCGGGCTCGGGGCTGGGCGGCGCGCTGCGCTTGGCGCGCCGCTTGTGCCGCGGCGGCGACGCCGACGAGATGTGGCCTTCTTCCGGGGTCGGCGAACGCTAAAGGCATAGGCTCGAAATTACAGCACAACATAATAGTACTTTTTGATATAAATGCCAAAAGTACGGAACCTCAAGGCTCGGGCCTAGACACCTCGGGACTCGTGCAAAATGAGACTTTCGTACGTGTATCAAACGACGTTTTTTAATACATTTGCGATTAAAAGTCAATGAGTCGGTGGGCCGGTATGAGCTGCCCGACCTCCACTCGCCAGCGCGCAGCCCCCGCGTCGGATGAAGGCTTTAATCGATAAATAACCGCCACAAAAGCAAAGCGTACTAGGGTCACGGGTGCATCAGCGTGCAACTTACAGGCGCGGGGTCGTGCTTGCGGTGCTTCTTCTTGGACTTCTTGTGCTTGCGCGCCTCCTCCGAGCTCCAGCTGGCGTGGCTCGGCGCGGGCGACGGAGAGCGCGCCGGCGCCGGCGTGCCCGACCGCGAACGAGACTTCGACTGCAATACATGAAGATAGTCTCAAGGAGTAGTCAGCAGAAGTAGCTAAGCTACCGAAGCTGTCTCAATGATCTAAGCACGCCTCTATTGTCATTGACATAAGAGCTTGTGCAGATCATTGTGACAGCTTCGGTTGCTTACTGCTAATTTTGCTGCTGACTGTACAGGGCAACGAAGCAACGCCAACGCCCTCCCTGAGATGAGACAGCTAGGTCGATTGATCGGCCCTAAAAACCCCCAAATAGCAGATTATTTCTTTGAAATCGTTAGAGCCAGTTCCAATACTACGCAGACGAAGTCGAGGGTAACAGCTAGTTTCGAGCTATAAGCAGTTTTTGGAGGCGAAGAGCAACATCTTTAGCACCTAACGTGTTCAAAATTAAATTTAAAAACAATTCAAATTAAAAACTAGCTATAAATACATAAACTACCAATTTAAGATTCTGGTATCTGTGTAGTTATTATATGTATCAGCAGTTCTGTCATAAAAATCATACGCCCCCGAGAGCGGCAGATGAAACAGTCATCAGCGATGATTCCTAATCAAGCGTGCTGCAAAAAAGCATACCGGGGAGGCGGAATGTGACCGCTTTTTCTTCTTGGACCGTTTCGCCTTTTTCGGCTTGGGGTGGTGGTAGTGCATGCAGCTCTCCTCTTGCTCGTGTTGGAAGTCCTGGAAAATCATCATCATCATCATCAGCCTATTTACGTCCCACTGCTGGGCACAGGTCTCTCTCAGAATTAGAGGGCTTGGGCTATAGTTCCCACGCGGGCCCAGTGCGGATTTTGAACTTCACACACACCATTGAATTGCTTCGCAGGAGTGTGCAGGTTTCTTCACGATGTTTTATTTTTTAGAGGTTTCAGGTTCACCGAAAAGATCATGATAAATTACAAATGTAATTTCGCACATAAATTCCGAAAAACTTGTGAGAACCCTCGACCATCTGCTTCAGAGGCGATAGGTCAAACCACTAGGCTATCACGGCCATGAAAGAAAGTCCTGGAAAATAATCGTACAATATTTTTCAATACATTTGCTCGAAAAATTAACTTTCAAAGGATGTATACATGGCTCGTAAGTCAAATTTACCGTACTAGTGCGATTTTTTTACAGTGTTTTTAATAGAAGTCTAATTCAATTAAGTAATCTAATTAAAATTTATTAAACTATATTTACTTAGATCAGATTTTAGAGTTTTTCACCTTTTATTTACTTATTCGAAAAATTTGCAGTGGCTGAACGTTCGAATACCTTTGCCTGAGAATTTTATTTTACCAAATTAAAAATAAAACTTACGCACGCGCCATTTTTGTTAGTTAACTTATGTTTTTGGATTTGACATTAAGTCGTAATGAACCATAACCTCTGTATTAAAGAAATGAATCTAGTCCTACCGTACATTCGGCATTACAAAGCTCTGTAGTTTCCAGCCCTACCTTGTATATTCTGATCCTGTCTCCTTCTTCAGGCACGGCAGCGAATTCTGACGCTTCTAAGTCAAGCTTCTCTTTGACTTCTACCCACGGCAGCTGGTGGTCCACGTTAGCTTCGCTCAGCGCCCATTTGAACGCACTTTCAATTTTCTTTTGGGCTTTCGATTCCTCCTTCATCTTTTCCTTGTTTCTCGCTTCGGCCTGAATAATAATTTGGTATTTATAAGTTTAAAAGATAGTGTAACTTTGTTAGTTTTGGTTGAGATGACAAGTACACTCAAGAGCAAAAAAAACGGGTCACTTTGTATGGAATTGTTCATACAAAGTGATCCGTTTTTATTGCTCTTGAGTACATATTTGTAATGAAAGGAGCTAAAAACAATGCACTCTTTTTATTTGGGCAGTTGTGTAAAAAGAGGTTTCCACTTGTATTGCATTGTAAGTTACAATGTGTTATGGAACAAGCCTTTGAAAATCTTGAAATCTGAAAGCCGCCCTTGTCTCTTTGTCACAATTCGGTTGATGGCTTAGTTAAAATCTTTGTAAATTTCTCATTGTATAAATCTATTCTCAAAGGGGATGAAAATGGTTGGATTCAACATAATCATGATGCTGTTGAATCAGGCGTTTTTATTTCAACTGAACTATTTGCCTTGAATCTTGTAAAGCCGGATACTCACTAGCGAGCTGTATCTGCAATCATGGCAGTTCCAGTAACGAACTTCTACAGGAGAACGGGCTCGCGAACCACGTCCACATCACGATTTTACGTGCAATAATTACAGATCCAGCTCGCTAGTCAGTACCCGGCTTAAGGCGCCATGACCAATGGGTTCTAACAATTACCTTTTCTAGCAGCGCGTTGTACGTAAGCTTGACGTTCCCTGCATCCAGTGCGGCTGACTTGCTATCTTCACACACAATGGTGGCAAACTCTTCGAAGGTAGTATCAGGCTTCACTTCAAAGTCTTTTTCCTTCAGGATCTCCTTTATCACCTTCTTCTCGTCATGGAATCGCGCCTTTAAGTTCTCTACGTAGAACTTGAACAGGTCTAAAGGAGTTGACCCTTGCTGACCTGAAATTTCGATAGGGTTGGCAACGTCGGTAAAATTTGCTTGGAACATTGTAAATGCGAAACAATTTTGGCTGTCTATGATAAACTGCGATTATTTACCAAACCGCTATAAATTTTTTAATTTGTATAATGGTAGAAGTACTGTAATTTATCTGACAACCAGTTTTCTTTTTATTGTTGTGGTAGGACTGACCACTATTGAATTAATCGCTATCAAACTCAAATAAAAAATTGCTCGTTTTTGGCAGCTTAGCAACTTCTGTTTTTGTGGTTGAAATGTCAGAGATGCAGTTCCATTATTATTGATATCGTCGGGGATAGTGCAATACCGCGTAACTAGCACTGGTAAATATTGCGTACAACACCCATAGGGAAAATCCGCGTAACTGGATTTAGTTAATACCGCGTATCTAACAAATGTAGCCAAAATTAAGATTTCCCGTCAACGAATGTAAATAATAAAGATACAATGCTTTAAGCTTCTCCTGTAAAGTTGGGTTTTGTGTAGATACGCAGTATTTACTAGTGCTAGTTACGTGGTTTTGCACTATGGGTGTTGTGTAGATACGCAGTATTTACCAGTGCTAGTTACGCGGTATTGCAATCCCCGACTATGCTCTTTTTTTAAGTAGTTTTTTATATAAATGTATTGGTTTACGAATGTTCTTGAAAAACATGAAAATCCGTGCAAAGTTGAAACATTTTACGGCATTTCGCGTCTTCAAAGACACCTCTTGATTTAGTGATTAGATTAGCAACTTGGTTCCTAAATTTAAATTGGGTATTTTGGTAGGTATTCGGTATCAGTATTTCTAGTGTTTACCTAGCATGGCAGAGAATCGCATATCAGCCGAGATAACCGGGTAAAGCTCCACCCATAAGGACATCGACGTTAGTTTGCCTTCCTCGTGCAAACCGTCTAATAACGCCTGAAAATCACGAACAATACGTTAGAGACACATTTGTTTACATAAAGCATCTTATCGTCAATCGCCACATGTATGATTTCCAGTTCTGTCTTTACTTACTGGAGATCACACATGGTGATCGATATGTTATTATATCTTACCAAAAAGTTGTCCCTGTTCTTTCTCTGTTGCCGCTTATTCCTTTTTTTAAGCTGTTCTTTCTCTTGAGCATATTCACTCTCTAAATTCTTAATATGTTGTTCAAATACTGCAAAAAATTTAAAAATTGTTTATTGAATCAGATATTACTATTAATGTCGCCATAAAAACGCGGTAACATATATTCGAGAATTTAGTTGTCTATAGATACATATTTTAGCACTTACCTATGAGCGCATCCTCTTTGTCCATGCCGAGCAAACTAACGTCGTTTTTGAACGCCGAATTTTCGAGCAGCAAAACCTGTGCTTCACTCCATGTACTGCTATACGTGATTTCATTCATATTTTCAAGGACCTGTTGGTAAAAAATCAAATTTAAAAAACTATTGGGAGGAGAGCAATATGTTTTTAAAACAAGACCTGTACAGTATAATTATTACTCTGACGTCATACTTGACATACCTTGATGTCCAATTTTCAACACAAGTTTTCTCATTTACCTATCATGGGCAAACTCAAGAGTAATATTAGTGTCTTATTTTATAAACATGATTTTCGACTCCCAATTTCTTTTTATTTACCTGTGCTAACATTTTCATGTTCCTTTTCTTTAATGCCTTAGCCTCTTCTTTTTCACGTTTGGTGATTGTAAATATGCAATCTTCAAATATTTCCCTACGATCTGTTTCCGGTACACAACGCCATATCTAAAAACAATACACTCTTTTTCTTTGGGCAGTCATGTAAAAATGAAATATGCTTGAAAATAATACCTACAAGTAAGTATTACATAAACTTTATTGAGTAACTAACCTCTAGATTGCTGAACATGTCATCACATTTGTAATATTTAGTCATTGAAGTTACACGGTCGCAACTCAGTAGGAATTCTTCCAAATTTTCTCGGTTCTTTTTTGTCTTTAACCTAGAAAAAGTAGTGATGATTTCAGCAATTGGCATTAAAGAAAATAAAAACAGTTTTAAAATAAAACATATATCATCAGGGAGATAGTCACTAATTTCGTTAAAGCAGGCAAGTTCGATTCGCGGTAACTTGTACGTCCATTAAATTAGATAGTTCAATACACTTTCTGTACCTTAGTTCCTCTCTCTCGTCCTTGACCTTTTGTGTCTTGTATGCATGGAAAGCTTGCTTTTTCTCACTGAGTTTCTTAAAAGCCGTATAGCGGGGATCTTTTGAAATGACTTTCACACATTGCTCCCAAGTCGCATTCGATGAAATATTCTGTAAGGGCGAAAACAAAGTTAAGAAATTACTTTACTCATGTAGTTCTAAATACGGTCAAGTTCTCCATTATCCACACAGCCCATTTAAAACTATCTGCAAAGACCTTATTGCTAGTTACACAAGGTCCGAGTATCTATATTTATGAATGGTTGGCTATTGGAGAACTGTACAATAACTGCATCTATATTTTACCATTTCTAGCTATTGGCAATCTTTACATATCAGCTATTTTGTTTTTAGTTTACTGTATTTTTATGCATCTACCTTATCTTTTAGTAGTTCCTTGAAAGCCTCAATAGCTTCTTTCTTGTCTTTGTATTGGGGTTCTGCTATGGGTTCGGCTATGTCCAAGGCTTGAGCTGGTGAAGCCACATCCTCCGGTTCAACTAGAACAGGCATCATCAATATCATCATAAGAGAACACAAATGTTTTACAAATTATTACCTTGTCGCTCCATCATTATTAATGGCCAGATAAGCAAATTGAAAACGGAATTAAATAAACGATTTTTTTTAGCATAACTCAATATTATGATCTAGATTATGGCATGTGACATCAATGGCTGAGGTAGCGATCAATAGCTGATTGCTGTATCTCCAATTTCCACCCTGTATGATAAGAATCTTATATTCCGCGTTCGCGTGAACGAAAATTGCAAAGCAACAACTTTTTTCATCTTCTTTCAGTTCTGAAATAGATAGACGCTTACTATCTTCCGGAATGGGAATGGAGCTGACGAGGGATGGGTCAATGGCAGCCAGAGTTTTGGCCATGGCTTCATCAAGGGCCGAGGAGCCGCCGGCGGGCGCGGCCGGCGAGCCCGGCAGCGGGACCTCGCCCGGAGGCAGCTCCGCGTTCAGAGCCAAGCTGGAATATAAGCATTAGAGGATCAGAGAACATTTCTAACAGTACCAGCTAGTAAAGTCAGCATATAAACAAAATTGACCAAGGAAATATGCGACAATGTTGGACAGAAAGGTGCAAAATAACACCTGTTCTTACCAAATGCTTACTGTGGTATTGAGCCATGAAATTGAATCAAAACAACACTTTTCATAGTCCATGTTGCCTACTGGGAAAGCTAATAACATAATATCCATCCATATATATGGTGTTCAAATTTCATTCTCTGACCATAGAAAGGTAAAGTGAAATAAAGGGAGATTAAACTTACTGTGCTGCTTCTTCTGCAGCAATTTTGTCCTTGATTTCCTGCAGCTCAGGCGGCACCACCCAGCTAGATTCTTTGGTCTCGATGTTGTGGTAATACAGCCGGCCAGCATCTGTTGTGTATTCTTTCCACACACATGCTGATAACAGTTTCTGTAACACCAATAATGTCTATGTTCATTCAATGTATTTTTTTAGAGTTGAATATTGTACTAAATATAGAGGAATAAGGAAGCATTAGGGTCAATCAACTTTTAACACACTAGTGATTTGCGAGTGAGTCCTTCATACTAATATCGCTCACAGCGAACACGTTGCATGATCGCCTCAATACAAAACTCGCTCGCAAATCGCCAGTGTGATAAATGATAAGGCTGTAGTTAATTGTTCAGGATTGCTATAAAATAAACCTAAACTAACCTACAGAGTTCTATAAATAAATAATAAAAATAAAATAAAAATCATTTATTATCAGATCATTATAAATCCATATATCGTTAGTGACAATGGTTCTGCTTACGAACTATATTAGTGAATAAATAATAAATACCGTATCATTACTTTTATGTCACTGAAATTAATTGAGTCATGTAATAGAATAATTTGTATAATAATTATAAAATGTCAGTGTAATGAACCACAATTGAATAAAATAAAATAATTTGGAATAAAAATTAATGTCAACAACAATTTTGTACCAATGAAATAACATTAATGATGCAATAAATAACAATAATAATAACATACCTAACACTTACTTTTTGACATGCAGCTCTACCCAAGCATTCAGGATGGGACTATCAGGCCTGTCTGCAATGACCTTCAGTATGCTGTTGGAACTGGCCCAAACCCGGCCCATCAGGGATGCTACCCGCTTCCGTCTGATGGCGTAGAAATCATCCGTGCGCTCTTCGGCAAACATCCCCGACGCGCTACAGAATCGGGACAGCCCCAACAGTACCCTGAATGCATTCTTGTATTGAACCCGGAAGGCATTATAAGCTTTTTGCGTGTAGTTGACCCACAGACTGCTTGTATAAAATACTTGGCAAAACGCCTTAAGCAAAGTAATTTTCACTTGTTTCGAGCAGCGAAAAAATCTATGCGCTAACATGTTACTTCGCACTGCCAATGCCCTTCGTTCCCGTTTTATGTCTAAATCATCTTTTAGGTCTGTAGTTACAATATGCCCCAGGTACTTGAATTGCGATACCCTATTCAATACAGTGCCATTAAGTGTTAAAGGTGAAACATAACTAGGATTTATTCTACTGGCCCCAAAAACCATACATTCACTTTTTTTTAGCATTATAAACCAAGTCATGATCTTTCGCATAGGACTCGCATACACTCAGCATCTTCCTGAGACCGCCATTATACCGCCACCGCTATAGGATGGCCATTTAAAAATTTCTGAAAAATTTTGTTTCGGCAAAAAAAAAAAATATTACTAAGAATAACATTACATTTTGTTATGACTTAAAAAGTTATGAGAAAAATCGCTCCCAATGGACAAATGGACATTCAAAAATTTTTTGCCCCAGCTGCACTCACTCAGTCAATAAAATGATAAATAGGACTGGGTCATCTATCAATGCAAAGCCTAAACTGCTGGACTTTGAAACTTTTTAAACTTTTTAAATTTTGCCCATAGCAGTGTACACATCTGACTGTGATCAGTGTAGACTGTGATACCCCTCCCTACACTCCGAACTACTTATTCTAAGTCTAAGGCATACAGTGCCTTATTATTTACAAGCAAACAGCCGACTAAATGATAAAAAAAACTAGAACATACCTCAGCAGGCGTTTTCAAATCATCAGGCTTCTCCCAAAGACTTTGTTTGGAAACTGAGTTGTAGTAGTAAGTGCGGCCATCAGGGGCCTTGTGTTCTGACCAGGGGCTGGTTTGGTTGGACATGGGTGTAATTTCGGGGGCTGGAGCACCTAAATCCTGAGATTATTACAGCTTTTGTTAATTTCATTATCTTTACAGTTATTATTTGTAAGTAAGCAGTTGTTTTTTTAGCTTTAAACGGGTTTGTAGAAACACATTAAGATACTGATTACAATAATGTCGTCATTAAGCTTCCTTTTTATTAAGCTTAAGAGTATACAACAGGCAGATAACTTTAACAAGTGTGGGTGGATAAAACAAACAAATTATCAATTTAATATTATGACTTACAGGCTTAAAGGGTGGAAATCCTGGTGGTGGCATCGAGAACGGTGGTATCATGGGTGGGAAGCCCATAGGTGGAGGCATAGCTGCCATGGCGGGCGCTATGCCCGGTACTGGGGGCATGGCCACTTGGGGCGGCATCGGGGGCGGCAGCCCACCCATCATTGGAGGGGGCAGCAGCGGCGCAGCCATCAATCCCGGCGAGCTCGTGCCAGTGCTCGCTGCGTCCTAAATCAAGTCAAAAACAATGACCGCCCGCAATCAAATACATAGAAAATACATTGCTCAGTCGAAGTAGTAACTTACCATCTTAGTAGCAGATACTACAATATTTTTCTCAATTGCAGCTTTCGCGACATATATTCTTAATAATTAATGACTGTAATGAATAAAAAAGAAAAAGCCAAAAGATGTTTCAAGCCTTCGTGGTTTCGCTTCAGTCAGTCCAGGAGGAGGAAAGTTACTTGTATTTGACAGTTGAAGTTTTTAGCTGCGCCATCTCTTACCTGTGTAAGGCTACTTTTTAGTAGTTAGTGCGTTAATCATTGCTGTCGGTTTAAAAAAAATACGGTTTATTTTTTTTTCCATCATAAATTGCAAAATTTTGTGAAATACTTCTGTTAAACAATTTGCAAAATTTATCATCATGCAAAGAAGAAAAAAAAAGGTTTTGGTACACCTACTACATCCCTTCAAAATTTTCGGACTCAAGTAAACGTCATACAGCATGCAGCGCCCAGCGGCTTTCTGTTTTTTAGAAAATGCTCAGTGTTTAACTGTTATTTCGTTAATTGTCCACTAGTAAATACGTGGAGTCGATTTTCAGCTCCTCCGTGTTATTAGTGTCAGTTCGTGTGTATTGGACGTTGCGGCGAAAATTTGGACACTTTAGTTACAATCTTTCTGTGTTGTTTCAGTTATTTATTGCGATATCAGATGTTTGTAATTTATGCTATTTTTAGTTGTTGCGATTTTGGACGCTTTAAATGTGTAATTTACGAAATAAACGATGTTGAATTCTGAGTTTAAATTTTTCATAATGTCTAATCTAATAAGAGTGTGACGGTGTGTACACATAATTCGTGTGTGTGCGCGCGCGTGCAGCATTTTCTAAAAAGCAGAAAGCCGCTGGGCGCTGCATGCTGTATGACGTTTACTTGAGTCCGAAAATTTTGAAGGGATGTAGTAGGTGTACCAAAACCTTTTTTTTTCTTCTTTGCATGATGATAAATTTTGCAAATTTTTTAACAGAAGTATTTCACAAAATTTTGTAATTTATGATGAAAAAAAAATAAACCGTATTTTTTTTAAACCGACAGCAATGGTTAACGCACTAACTACTAAAAAGTAGCCTTACACAGGTAAGAGATGGCGCAGCTAAAAACTTCAACTGTCAAATACAGGTAACTTTCGTCCCCCTGGTCAGACTACTAAGAGCTAAGAGATACGACGAGACGTCAACATAACAATTTTTTTCATATACTTCACCCGTACCCGTAAGAGATAGGCAAAGGAATCTGAGTCCATATATCCATGTCTGTTGTTTTTAAATATTGTCTGTTTGTCTGTAAATTAAAGTTTCGTCACAGTCAGAGTCATCAGTCTGTCCTAGTCACGTCCTAGGTGTAATTACGGGCACAAGAGGCATTTCATATTAGCTCTCTAGGTCGGCAACGCATCTGCAACCCACCGGGATTGCGGATGTTTATAGGCAGTTGTGATCACTTATTATCAGGGGCATGTTTTATAAAGCTATAGGCTACGTTACAATTTACAAGTGGAAGTCTCATTCTATCACCTTTTGTTAGAAAGAGATTTTCGCTTATAAATTGTAACTTGTAGCTTTATAATTATTATTTTCCTTGTCCTTGTCGTTAAAAAAAACTACGAAAAATACTACAATGACAACAAACAACGTCAAAAAGGGCCATGTTTTATAAAGCTACAAGCTACAATTTACAAGCGGAAGTCTCACTCTATCACCTATTGTTAGAAAGGGACTTCCGCTTGTAAATTGTAACTTGTAGCTTTATAAAACACGGCCCCGATAACTTACATGACGGGTTAAATTATCTCAATAAAATTATTGATGCGGAAGTCTCTTTCTAATGAAAGGTGATAGAATGAGACTTCCGCTTGTAAATTGTAACTTGCAGCTTTATAAAACACGGTTCTGGTTTTAGACCCCTTACTTGATTATGGAACCCTTTAAGCTGCTTAAACACTCTACTCTACTCTACTCTTTATTGCTAAAGAGCGTATACTTGGCGTATGCGGACGGATCGTCGGAGAGTGTTGAAGCAGCGTAAAGGGTTCCATAATCAAGTAAGGGGTCTAAAACCAGAACCGTGTTTTATAAAGCTGCAAGTTACAATTTACAAGCGGAAGCTCCTTTCTAACAATAGGTGATAGAGTGAGACTTCCGCTTGTAAATTGTAGCTTGTAGCTTTATAAAACATGGCCCTTTTTGACGTTGTTTGTTGTCATTGTAGTCACAGATTAGAGAGACTATGTACAAAGTATTTTTCGTAGTTTTTTTTAACGACAATCCAAAAGCAATTTTGGTAAATAAAATAGAAGCCCAATTTAAAAAAATAACAGAAGCCTCACTTTTTTTCAATTTTGACATTTCGTAACGTACAGCAGTACAAAGTTATTTTTTACCGTTGACATAAGCGCTAGTGTGTCGCAGTTCCTCCAAATTTATATGCAATGACATTAGTTTTACCTGATCACCGACCAATAAAAAAACTTTGTTTTTCTCTTCGAGTGGTAATGGTATTGACTTGACTTGTGTTGCATCTGCATGACGTAAAGTGGCATTTGGCATTTGGCGTGCTTTCAATGCTTTGCTTGATGTGCTTTCGAATCTTTTTTGTTGTGTGATTATTATTATTGCGCGCCAGTTTCCATCAATACTGGATTTACAGCTTTCTCCACGAATTGGACAGTGTTAGATATAATTGAATTATTCAACAAGAAAAATGACGAGCACATCGCAAAAGCATAGAAATTTCGTGGCCGAGCCAATGGGAGAAAAGCCTGTAACAGATTTGGCCGGCGTGGGAGAGGTCTTAGGCCGAAGACTCGAAACTGCTGGCTTCGATAAGGTGGGGAAATTATCGGTGTTGTTAACTATTGCTAGACGAAATTTTGATTTGGGTTTTACATATTTCTGTTTATCTTACAGGCCTATGTTGTTCTGGGGCAGTTTCTGGTATTAAAGAAAGATCGTGAGCTTTTTCAAGAATGGATGAAAGAAACCTGCAGTGCTAACTCCAAGCAGTCTGCTGACTGTTACCAGTGCTTGCAAGAGTGGTGTGATGAATTCTTGTAAATACTGACCTTGGATCAATGTTATTTAAAGTATGGTATGATAGCTATGAAGTCCAATCAGCAATAACTAATATTCTTGTGTCAGTCAAAGTTAGAAAGAACTCAACAAGAAAGGACATAAATGAGAAACCATGTGTCTAATACTGGCTCTAGATAAACAAAGTTCACAGATGCTGAAATATGTTCAGCAAACTTTGCACTGTATCCAAGCATTTAACATAGAAACTAGTACCATTCATTGCCATTACTTAACTCTTGTCAGATGGTAAGTGTGTCTGTTGCATCACAAAAATAAACGAGTCATAGTAAACAAGACCTAATATTGAAGTTGGAATTATCAAAATTGAGTTTTTAATGACAGCATTAGCAGAATATGGGTCTATTTTTTTATGAAACCCTTTTAGACAATTTTGTTATTGCTATACTGTGTAGTGTCTTTGTGCATCATCACATACATGAAAGAAACAGTGAATATGTTGTTTGGACTCTGCAGCTGTCAACATTTTTACTATAGTAACTTTTACATATATGTAAGTGTAAATAATTTGTAAGTAAGCAGATTTGACTAAAAATATGCATTTTGTATTGTTTAAATTCGTAATTAATTCATCACAACTGGTAATTGTACTGATTTGAATAACTTGGATATTGACCTCATCTTAAAGTTAAATATTTCACCATTTTTATAATTATTGACATTCTCATAAAATGATTTTGTACTGTTAATATTTATAATTAAAACATTTCTTGTATATAATCATGATTTTTGTCTTTGTTTGTTTCTTGAAATTTGACCTAGTCAGTTTTTATCCCTGAAGACAAAGTTTACTTACACCCTTCCATAAATGGTGTGACGTTTTGCTGTCATTTTTATCTCTTATTTTTTTTTTTACCTTTTAGAATAGTAGTTTATGCAACTGTCACATAATGAGGGTCCTTAAAATAAGAGTTTCATAATAGGATGGTGTTTTGTGGACAGGTGTTTTATTAAGGCCTAATTATGTAGAGTTGCATACATTACTTTATCTACACACATATAAGTCCTCTAAGATGGGTTCAGAAGCCGAAGGCATATCATACCCATATCTGTCACGAATTTGTCTGTTTTTAGGGTTCCTTACCTCAAAAGGAAAAACTGGACCCTTATAGGATTACTTTGTTGTACTTCTGTCTGTCTGTCGAGACCCTTTTTCTCTGGAACGCGTGGAGGTAGCATGCTGAAATTGATATCAAATACTCAAGCCTACGGTCCCTTGAAGCCATGAAAAAATCAACTTTCTAAGTTAATGCAATCAAAAGATACAGTCATTAAAAAATCTATTTCCATGCAAATTGCTGAAATCCAAAAACCTAAAGGGTACTTCCAGCTGTCCTAGAAACTTGAAATTTGGTATGAAGGTAGCTCTTATAGCACAACCACTCCGAAAAGTCCCAAATCTTGAAATTTTATGTCTGTGTAGATTTCACAGACCAATATAAGTTGACCCCACACTGCGTACATTTTGCTTAGGAGCAAGGTTCTGCTAACACTGGACTTCTTAAAACACGGGAAAAGCGTTAAAATCTTTCTACGGAACCCTCGTGCGCGAGTCCGACTCGCACTTGGCCGTTTTTTTTAATCATTGACAAACAGCCGAGCTAACGTTTCGTAGATTGTTTTTTTTATTGTAAATGATCACATTATTATTTATACATGTCGGACTGAACTCGACTTATATACGTGAGTGATCCGTTTTATTTCACTATGATTGTAAATTACGTTGGTTTTCACATTTGAAACTCTTAACGACATCGAATTCAATGTAGTATCGTAATGACTATTACTTTACTGCTTCCGGCGGCTGCCTTCGGCGAGCAGTCGACGACGTGCTGAAATGCTGTGTGTAGATAAAATAAATTCCGCTCTAGGTCGTATTTGGTGCAACAAGTCTCCATTGCCATTCAGCGGGGTAATGCTGCTGGTATTATGGGGATCTTTGAGCTGGGTACGATGCGGGGCGGAGGGTTTTAGGTTAGGGTTTTTTGACGAAGCATGTTGCTGATGATGTTTTGTAATTTAGGTTAAGCTAGTTGACGAGGCCTGTTGCTGATGTATTTCAATGTAAATGCCCATTACTTGACATTGTACGTAAGTAATATTAATGATGTAGTTTTATAATGTATTAATAAATTGTAAATCTGTCAATAAATGGTAAAATAAGTTATACCTAGTATAGTCCCTAATTAAGCCACTGAAGCTGCTAATGATATAAATAGAGAAAATTCAAGTACCTCCTGCTAATAAACTAATAATAGGTAAGTATTTTTAACTGGGGTAGGTTTGATTGTTCACATGTATGGTTCACCATAATATTTAATTACCATTTTATTCCTTGTGCAAACAACCAGTTATAATTACAGCACTGTCTTGGTAATTTGGTAGTAGTATTACTATTATTTAGTGCAGTTTGGGTAGAAAATGAAACATTGACTTACTTTTTGCTTGTATTTACATAAATTTACAAGTACATAGGAAATAAGTAATGATTTTTATAGCATAGTACCTATATAGATTATAGAGTAATAACATAATATCTCCATTATCTCCCTCTAGACTATTATTTAGCTAATTACATAAGATCATAGTTGTAACCATAATAATTTTATTTTCATGCCCTGTTTTAACTGAAATTGAGGACCTGGTGAAACTTGAGTGCAATCATTTTTCAGAAAATGTTTATACTGGTTTCCCAGTCAATCAATGTCATCTGTTTTCATAATAATTGGTTGTATACCTATCTAAACAGGGCAAATTAACAATTCAAGCCATTACAACAACAAAGAATATAAAGAAGAATATAAGAACCCCAAAAACTTTGAACATTAGTGCTCGGTTGCCTGTAACACTTTGGAAATATTTCATAATTTCTCTGTGACCTGCTTCAACATTCATCTCAGCTTCCTGGACATTAGCATCAATCCTTCCAATAGCTTCATCTTGTTCTTTCACCATGTGAGCTAGCTGTTGAAAAATACCTCCCAATTCCACAATAGTGCTCTCAATGTTATGCATTGTCTCCGCTCTCTGCTGCACATATGTGTCAGTGTCATCCCTTAAAGCCAGCTGCTGGGTTTGAGTCTGGAGACCCATGGTATCCCCCAAGTCTATACTAACTTCATCCTGCTGTTGTAGAATAGAAGGAACTTCCTTTACAACAGGGCCCACTCTTGAGAATTGTTCTCTTCTATTATTTTGATGTTTCAAGTTTTCTGATCTCACTTCAAGAACCTGTAAAGAATTTTGCTTGTGAAAAACTGTTGCTCATAAAAGTTAGGTACAGTCACCAGCAATAATATATGATTATGGACAGCGCTGCAAAAATATCTGATCATGGTAGCAGGCAAAAATGTATGACGACACTCGACGGCAATAAGATCTGATGGGTTGCGGCCGGCATAAATATCGTTCTCGGGTAACGGCGTAGGTATCGGACACCGAGTCGCTTAAAAATATCTGATACTTGACGAAATCAAAAATATGTGATCGATTAGCAAACATGATCTTAATTCAGTAGTATTACGAATCTAATTTGAATGCAGCGATCTGACGCTTCTCGAAAACAGTGCGTACCTGTCATTGCATATGTCTGTCTCATGTTTTGTTTTATCTAAATCCAACAAATTCAGTTCTTCGTTTCTAATATGACATACCTTGTTAACGTAATTATTTTTTCCATATATTTTACCAAGGAGTTTAACCGCTAATAAAAAACTTCAAGCACAAAAGCATTGTTCTTATTTTAAAAGCTAAGAAACGTGAGATAGACATATGTACTGACAAGTATGCACTGTTTTCAAGAAGCATCAGATCGCTGCATTCATTTTATATTCGTAAGACAAGCAAATTAAGTTCATATTTGCTGATTAATGACATATTTTTGATTTTATAACATGTCAGATGTTTATGCCGCCCGTGTGATCTGATGTTTTTGCTTCCAAAGTGAATACATATTTATGCTGGATGAGTAACATAATTTTGATTTTGTTGAGTATCAGATATTTTTAAGCAACTCAGTGTCCGATATTTATGCCCTTAACCAAGAACGATATTAATGCCGGCCGCAACCCATTATATAGATCTTTTTGCCGTCGAGTGTCGTCATATACTTTGCTTTCTAACGTGATCAGATATTTTTGCAGCCCTGTCCATCATCATATATTATTGCTGGTGACTGTACCTACTTAAGTTTTAGAGACCGAAGTTAAATCTATTGAAGTTACCTGCTTAAACTGGTTGCTCATAGATGCTAGTCTCGACTGCAGAGCAAGGACCACACTGGATGAGTGGCTGTGCATGCTGCGGCGGCCGCGTGGCATCTCGCCCAATCGGGCTATTTGCTGGTTGAGTGAACTCAAGTCGCCCTTGATTATATACGTTAGCTCTTGTATTTCTGTAGGACGATCATCAAACAGAGATTTCTTTTTTGCCACTGAAAATTAAGTTTATATTAAATAAATTTTATGCAAGTATAGCAATAATTTTTAGAATACATTTAAAGAGGCATGTTACTTACATAGAGCCAGTTTTTCCAGCTTGGTGTAAGTCCCTGTTATGTTTTTACTAATAACTTTAGCCATTGACATGAACTGAGAATAGGTTTCAAGTACTGCAGCTTTGCGTTCGTCCCGAACGATGGGCCTAGCCAGCGTGCGGCCTTGTAGGCTGCGTACCGTTGACGCGAACTCATTAGTCCTGTCTCTTGCAGCCATGACCACTTCAAACACAGGCTCTTCAAGAAAGTCAAAAACTATATCAGATTCCTCAAAACCCACTTCGTGTTTTCTAGGAATTAAGGGAATGGACGATCCTTGCCTCTCTGGTTGGTAATATTTAGATCCTTTCTTATCAAATTTACTGTAAGAATTTAATTCATTTCCCAGCAGCGGTGTCTCATCAGAGGTAGTCACTGACACACCTCCTATATTCCGACGCCGAGGAAGCATCGCATTCTATTTTGCCTTCGCTAAATCCCGCAATACTGTATGAACTTCGAACTAACAAAATCACAAGGCCTGTTAATTATTAAATTTACTATGTTGAAATGAATTCACAAAACATATCCACGACTGCACAGTACAGTCACAGAGTACAGCAAAGAGAATATAATCACTACGTTTTAAGAGAGGAAACTTCATACAACACTTTTTGAGGAGGTTTACAACCTTTCAGTGCCAACATTCGCGTAAAAACAACAATGAGATGATGAACTGTCAATTTTTTTTTATTCTACTCTGTGATTCTACTAATTCTACTATTTAGGGATTGGCAAAGGTTAATAGGAATGTCCTGCATCATATCGATACTTTTTCTTTCATCGATATATCGATAATTTTAGGGATGTATGCAGTGGGATTTGTGGATGAAATGTATAAAAATAAAACAATGAAAGTAAATAGAATGACTTATTGAGTATTCATCTTAATATGAATAATATTATTACGCTTACGTCATATTCCAGTAATAATGTTACTTTTTTAGTTACCATTTATTTCACACCAAAACAGCTCAATACACACAATGAAAAGACTAAAGGCACTTCAAGAAAAAAATTCAAGATTTTATTCAGCATTACAAGGCAGCTGAATGCTCTTTTACGCATCTTTTTTTTTTTGTCTACCAGAGCCGTGTTTTATAAAGCTACAAATTACAATTACAAAGCATGGATAATTTATCGCTGACATGTCTCTCCTAAAAACCGCAAATATCACACATTCTATGCCTTTTACCCATGGTGAAAAGCACAAAAACACAAATTTAGAGTCACTGTCTTAAAAATATGAAATCGTCAAATATCGCGATAGAAAAATCACACAACACGTGAATAATAAACTCCCAGTTTTCTTATAAACAAAACGGAGGAGCAATTGCTCTACACGACGTTTTATTTGCAAGAGTCATACTCAGTCATACTTGGAAAAACAAAAACACAGGAAAACTTTCAAAATTTTCACAAACAAACATGAATACGTCACGGCAGACATTTTTTTACATTATGGTTGGGATGCCATAAAAAATAACAGAAATAGTACCACGTTTTTGGTAGAATTTTTGCAAGTGCGTCTGTTGATGCAGTGACCCTCTAAAAATAATATAAATGTTATCAAAATTTGCATACTTAATGTTTCTCTGCGTTCGCATCCCAAAATAAAATAATTAGCTCATAAAATTTCTACCAATATTACAATTAGTATTTAGGTGGCATTAATTCGCACTCAATGCTGCCAACGGAAACAGATGTTATGTTATGTTGGTAGAGGAGGGTAGTAAATTTCATAGAAAAAAAAATGTTCTAAGTTTCCAGAGACTGGAGTACAGTGTAGCAGTGTAGTGTACGTCACATTTTTTTTTTTTTTTTTTAATTTATTGAGCTTTGGCTACCAGGGCCATCAACTTAAAAAGAAGGCACGAAAATAACAAAAGTTAACAGTGAATATTTACAAACTAGATTAAATTTAAGCGGACAAAACAATTAGTCTAAGAGCTAAAATTACAATTTAAAACAGAAAACAAAAACAAGAATTAAGCTTATAAGAATATTTACAAAGGGCCAAACGAATTTTTAATGAAATTGAAGATAAAGCTATACAAATCGAAATGAGTCAAAAGTTCCTGTACATTTTGTGGAAAATCTTTGTGATTTAATGTTTCTTTACAGAGGGCAATAAATAATAATCGTTGTAAGTTAAAATGAGGGCAGTTGTAAAATAAATGATCCAAATCACAGTTTTCAAAAGCACAAAACTTACAGATATATTCACGAGAGTTGGCACGAATGGATTGAACGAGTGAATGAAAATGTCTATGTGTGCATGACATAATTATTAAATACAGGTTGATGCAAAAAGTAATTACGATAATTGTGTCTAAGAAAATCTGGTATACCCGCCAAAATAAGAAACCTTTGGAAACCAAGAACACCTAACGTATTGTAGTATACTGCAGTGCCACGCAAACCATCCATGAAGATAAATCTAGTAAACTAAGGTCTACTTTCATCATGAATAAAATGTATGAAAAATCTTTGACAACACGTTGTGGCTTAACGGTAACGGGAGTTGCCTTCTAAGCAGCGGTCCTGGGATTGATGGGTTTGATAGATCTATCAGTCTTAAATTAAAACAACACCATTAATGTAAATACTTTATCCTCATATGTACAAATGCATTAATTGACTGTGGTTTATGTGCAGTCAGCGTCAAATAGTTTGTAGCAGTGAAAGTGGTCAAATAGTTTGGTATAGGATACATTTAGTAAGATGTACCGAACTTTTCGACCACTTTGACTGCTACAAACTATTTGACGCTGACTGTACAGTCGAGTTCATAAATATGTGTACCCTTTTTATCTAGTCGAATGCGTTTGCAAACTAATTGTTAGCGACCGCATTCGAGTAGGTAAAAAAGTGTACACATATTTATGAACTCGACTGTACATACATATGCATAACCTAACTATAAAATTTATTTAAAAAATTGTTAATCCGACTCTGCATCACTTGAACTACTAGATGTTGAAGATTCTTCGTCCTCGCTGTCACCTATATTAACAATGAATCCATCAGTAAGGTCGTCTAGCTGGTGTTCCATAGACTCGTACGAACGCTCTGTTTCTTGGGCCTTTCTCCAAGTATCATGAAACGTTTCTGTTTTCACGGCATGAACTTCATCGATGAATAGTTTTTGAACTTCGTTCATATTAAAAGTGACGTTCCTTGTCCCTACTTTACCTTTTATAATCCCCCACAACATCTCAATTGGGTTTAAATCTGGATGGTAAGGTGGAAGACGTAATACAGAATCTGATCTCTCGCAGTATTTGATCTAACTGGTAAGTTTTCTTTGTGTCTTTATGTTTCTTAATTATTTTGTACAGAACGATTTTAGTATTTCTTTTTGGGTATGATATTTTATTTTTATCTAACCAGGTCAGCATCTCTTTTTTATTTGAGTGTTTTACTGGAGCTCGATCCACCTGAACGTTGTGATAAGGAGCGTTATCGACGACAAGGACGCTTCTGGGCTTTAAGTTCGGTAACAAATATTCCTTCACCCATTTTTGATAATTTGTAGCATTCATATTACTGTGGTAATCTCCAGACTTCTGGTTAGATTTAAATGTCAGCAAAGCATTTTCTACAAGGCCTTCCTCTGCAAGCATGAACCGCTATAAGTCTTTGCCCTTTTGATATGGGAACTCTGATGCCACTGTTGCTGTTGTCAGTCCATGCGTTTGGCGTAGTATGACTGCTATGCACGTAGGTCTCATCGGTATACACAATAGGCCGTTTTTGGTCTCTATATTCTTGTAATTTTTGTAAATACATAAATCTTTTGTAACGAATGTTGTCATTTTCAATTATCCGCATCCTGTTGTTCTGAATCTTTTTCCACCGGAATCCCATTTTATGTACCAGTCGTAATAAAGAACTGACACTGCCAGGAAAATCTATCGACTCCTTTAAAACTTTGTGTAATGTTTTAATAGTTGGTAGTGTTTCGTGTATTTTGTGAAAATCGTAAATACACCTTCGGATGACGTTTAAATCAAAATTGTCCACCTCCGATTTTTTCGACAAACGTGATCGTTTTTCACCGGGTGTCACGAACACATTAGAAGTCGATCCCTCAGTCGCATTTTTGCAGATACAGTTAACGATTCGCTGTACACTTCGTTCTGATGTCCCAGTCGCCGCAGACGTTAATTTGTATAACTCTTGAATTTTTAGAAATCCACCTTCAGCATTTTTAGTTTTTTGTTTAAAATAATTAAATACGTTAAAAATTATTTCTCGAGACTGTCCCGATAATGTTTTTCCTCGTTCAAAAGTAGGTGTAGTCATTTTGAGAATAAGATAAAATTACATTACGGTATAAGTATTGTTTATCGCTTATATGACAGTAAAAAATGAGTGAAGTGTCATTCTAATAAGAAGGTTATCAAGCACAATGTAATCTTATCTATGTAAGTTCTTACTTCGTAATCTAGCCTGCATTTTGCATTTTACAAATAAATAAAATATAAACAATTCTCATGCGTAATGACGATGTCATGAAACTTTTCGCCATTATTTTGTTAATTGCGGCGTCGGTATGAAAACAGGATAAGACAGTATATTATAAATAAATTTAAAACTCTGTTGACGACGGACTCCTCGGTCTGATCCTTTTTAGATTATTTACTATTCGAACACGCCATCACCTTTCTTCACAAATAAAAATAAGTCAAAAAAATAAATATATGTTTTTTTTAAATACAAAGGACTTCAAAAATTACTAAAAGGATTAACATTGATACTTGGTGCAGATTTTTTTTTTTTTTTCTGTACAACGAGAACGTGTTAGGTACGTGTTTACAGAATATAAGGAGGCCCCTGTATAAGAAAGGCACTCACACTGCCACTCACAGTGACAAGTGACATTACAATACTTTAGGTCAATCCATTCGTGCCAACTCTCGTGGATAGACCTGTACAAACAGAATTATTAGACAATTTTAATCTGTGAAGATGAGCTGGAAACAGGCAATGGCCAATGCGCAATCTACACAAACTTCTAATGTACTCCCTGCCCATGTAAACTTTACTTTTTTCAAACCAGGCAGTAGTGGAAGGGACTTGTCGCGACATCTCGCGATATATATATATTTGTCCCTGGCAACAATTATCCGACTGTTCCGTCACCTCCTTTATTTGTCTATGGTAAGATATTTGAATCTTTATAAATGAAACGTTTGTGTGCAATTACTTTGATCTAGAGTTTGATATATTCCTTGATAATAATTAAACTACAGTGATTGTGTATAACGAAGGAAGGCATCCTCGAGCGTCTGAACATCAATGAGAGCTAAGTATTATCTCTAGTTGCCAATGACAGGTTTTATTATGTGACCGTTAGCAAAGAGATTGCTCCCGAGCTTCTGTTGTTTTAACATGTATGTAGTTTCATCCTAGCTAGGTGGAATACAATCTAAAGGACGTGGCCCGCCAAGGTCACTGTGGGGTACAAGGCGTTCACGCCCTGAGACTACATCTTACTAAAACCGGTTGGGGCAATAAAGCCTTATATCTGATGTACCCCACGGGGGGGGTCCTCGGAGCGAGGATGACCCCCCAGATGGTCCGTGCAGAGCCCACGTGTGGGTTGCTGTATCTTATTCTGTAATTGGCACCTCAGAGAGAAATCAGGTCATCATACCGATGGCCGCCCTTGTAAGTCGGTGTATTCCCTGGGGACATTGTTGAATTCTGCTCTGGGGTGTTTTATGCGTGTCTGATGTACTCTTTGTGTGGTTTACTCCCTGAGACATCCGTGGAGAAGCTCGGGGCGAGTGACATGGAAGTCATACTTATTATCTTTCAACAGGTTGTGCGATACACCAGAGCAACTGTACCTGTACTCTGATGGGGCTCGTCCCGTGAGGGGGATAGAGATGAGATGATAATTTATTTGGGTATGTATGAGTTTTGTCTAAATCCGCACCAACACAGATATATGAACGTTCATGAACCAATAATAATAATACAGCGAAGTAGATACAAATAATTCTTGTTATACTAAAGTTACTCATATTATTTAATTATAAAACCAGGGCTTTATTAAAGAGCAACCCACATAACATTTGTCGCTGTCGTGATTTCCCCGCGCGGCGGCGACAAACTGGTGGAGGTGCTGGGATGCTGACAACATTTTGGGGAAGATGTTGGAAGAATCACTGGCTATAATTAACATGATGTAAATATTTGAAATGAGAAGGCTAAAGTATCACAAGTTAATTTCAAATTAATGTTGGTTTGCGGTGGATACAACTCATACAACTAATCGTAATTGAATGAATGAATGAAGACAGCAATGTTACAGCATTAATGAATAAGAATCTTTACTAAATAAATTGTAAATAAGTGACTTGCCCTGCCATCTAGTGGCAGATAGCAGAAATAAAACCACAGTGTGACCAGTTAAATAAATAACATAGACTGCCATCTGTTGTCGGATAGCAGAGTGAAATACAGCGCTCAGAGTACAGGGTTGCTAGTATAAAATATGATATGCTTGACTATTTTGAACAGGGATCAGGATCTCATACATTTTAATTTAGAAAGTATTGAGGATACTATGGCTTATCGAAAGCATAAAGTGTTTTTCAAGAAAATGTTTAAGTTTTTATGACATTATTTATGAAATACTATACATTCTTACTTGGCGGGAAGTCGGATAGTGGTTGTCAGAAAGTTAATCATGGTAACATTGAGGAGACAATGTCCATTATACTTTATAAAATTAATTATTTTTATTTATAAGAAGGAAGCATTACGAGGCAATGCATTCTAAATTATAAGATTGCGATTTATGTATCAATGCATTAATTGATGCCAGTGTTGCTATCAGAATGTCACAACACAATACACTTCCGGTTTCGGTTGTGGCTCTGCTCTGTTCCGTCGATTGTGGTGTCAAAGTAATGGCGTCTGAGTTCGTTTTCGTTCGGCAAGTTGTGAAAATTGCGGCGGTTAAGTTGAATAATATAAGTTTACAAGTAAAACAGTAATGCTTGTGGTCGAAGGAGTTTGAAAAATTGCGGCGAGTGAGTGAGTTTAACATAAGTTTGCAAAAAAAAGCGGTGAGTGCTTATTGAGAAGTAATTTTCTATATGATAGCAAATCGTCTCACGCGAGAAGCTTCGTGAAGTAATTATAGAATACTTAAGTTTGTTTAAGCTTGTAACTAAACTATTCCCGTATAAAATAGGGATTCGATTGACTCAAATGAGTTGGATTATTAAACGAGATTGTCAGAACAATGGTTGAAACTTGGTTTGCCTTTGGGGGGGCCATGAATTTTCATGTATCTGTGTCTGTGTGTACAATTGAAAAAATAAATGAAATTGGTTTGATCTGTGCTATAAAACCTAGACCTTTAAGTGTAATCTCATTTCTCAGGCAAACAACAAGATCTCATGAGCTAATTTACCTGATTTGGTTCATCATAATCAGAACAAGTGACGCCTCAGCACATCTACTGTACCGTGTAGATTTTAATATCAGACTTAGTAAAGGAACGCCTATAGTCAGGTATGTCAAAGTTTGCAATTGGTATTCACATGATTGATGATCTAGTAGGGAAATAGGTAAATTTACAAACAAGATATTGCACTCTGCATTCATAAAGTTTACAAATTACATATTTTCATAGGTAAGATGATTGAATGGGTGATTGCCTACACAATAACAATGAATATACAGTGGAACTAAATGGGTTTCCATTGTGGGGATATATTGCTAATTCACATTGAATTACTTTTATTCACAAAAAACAAAATAAAATGAAATAAAACTATTTACATACTTAATAATTACATTACATTGTTTTATGATTGAAACTAGTGAAACATATCAATGTTGTTATGCAATTCAGAGCATAAATTGAAACTATATTTATTTAATATTTACCTTCATACCTATTTACCTCTTAAAGTACCTAGTCAGATATGTACATTTGATATTCTGGATTAGGAATTGTACCTATATTCTGTTGGGTGCGTTTACAGAAAAGAAAATAAAAGATGGAGGAGATATTATTGAAGCGTTTGTCTACCTTTGCGTCTAATATCCAAACTTTGTCTAAGGACACTCAGAGTTTATGTGCATGCCGTCCATGGGGCACTAATGAAATGGAAAGAGGCGCAGTTACTGCCTCCAAGTTACAGTCCATGCTTAACAGGTTTAATGCTGACCTTTATCAATATTTCAATACATCAACAAGTCCTAATGCGGATGAAGTTTCAAATTTAACTACTCTACAGTTAGAAGGTGAGGAATCATTGGCGGAACTTAATGCGCGGATCCAAACTAGTAAGGACTCCCGGTCATTGGAACCCCACTCAACTGAGAATCGAAGCAAATTACCCGAACTGAATTTGCAAAAGTTTCGAGGAGATGTTTTGAGCTGGCACCAATTTTGGGACCAATTTAGTTCCAACATTGGACAACGCAACTTACGTGATGTTGACAAGTTGCTGTATTTGAAGGCTTCGTTGGAGGGAGAAGCTAAAATTATGATTGATGGCTTGGAGACCACCAACAACAATTACAAAATTGCTGTAGACACACTGAAGGAAAGATATGGAAGGCGTGAACAGATAGTGGATGCACACTATTCAACATTGTACAAAATAAAACAAGCAGTTAAACTTGAAGACTGCAGGAAGACTCTTGATGAGATTGAAAGACATCTTCGTGTCTTACACTCATTAGGTGAAGACACAAATCATAACCACTTAAGGTTCCTAATTATGGAGAAATTTCCTGAAGAAGTTATATACGAAATGAAATTAAAATTAGGTTCTGAATCCATTCAAGAGATGAGGAAGCAACTTAACATCATAATTTCGGCAAGAGAAGATGCTAAAGGTCTTAATAACAAGAATAAAAGCGAAGAAACCAAATATACAGCTGAGATGTTACATACAAGAGTAACAGGAACAAGAAACTTAGCTAACAAGGCAGCACATTTTAGGTTTAACGGGAAGAGAAAAAAATCTCAAAATTTCAATCGTCCTAGTACCTCTGCGTTTGCTGGATCCTTTGTACCGAGGAAAAGACAACATGATTTCAAAGGAGAGGAGACAGATACAACAATTGAACAGAAACGTAGAAGGCTAGAATGTATATTTTGTAAAGATAACCATTTTAACGATAGCTGCACCAAGTTTAAGACAATAACTGAAAGAAAAGGGAAATTGATTGGCCGCTGTTATTGCTGTTTTCGAAACGGACATCGTAGTACTGCCTGTAAAAGAGTTATTACTTGCCCACATTGCAATGCAAAGGGGCAACACAACAGGGCGCTGTGCCCTAAGATGTTCGAACCGGGTGTCAGACATATCAACGCCTTACATGTACGTGGGGGGGGATCTACATTTTTACAAACAGCGGTGGTCAATGTGATAGGGCGAAATGGAGTCACAAAGAAGTGTCGACTTTTGATGGACTCTGGTAGCCAAAGGAGCTACGTGACGAGTAAAATTGCGAACGAACTAAAACTGAAGATTGAAGAAGATAATCATCTGTTTATATTCACGTTTGGAGCGAAGAAGCCACAAGAAATTAGCAGTCATTTAGTCGAGCTTAGTATACGGACAAGAACTGACAAAACGAAAATACTATTCGCAAATGTCGTGCCTTCAATTACTCAAGGTATTTCCTGTCCAGGACAAGAATTGTCAGACTGGACGGAGAACGGGAATTTCACACTTGCGGATGACGGCTCATTGTCAGATCAAGTCGATATTTTAATTGGGAACGATTATTATTATTCAATGATGTCAATGGAGAAGATACAGCTTCATGAAAATCTGTACCTCATAAATTCTGAATTTGGTTGGATTCTATCAGGTAAAATAGAGGATACAGCCAATGACGAGTTAACGGTTCTTACTTACTTTCAGTCATCTTACGAAACCAGATTGAATAATCCAGATCCACCTTTTGACACAGGAAATACAAAATGTCTGTGGGACTTGGAATCGATTGGCATCACAGACTCTCCTAATATCAACCGAGACGATGAAGCGATTAAAAACTTCAATGAGACTACAATGATCAAGGACAATCGATACTTGGTGAGCTGGCCATGGAATGAGTACCCACCTGATTTACAATCCAATTTGGGGTTAGCGCATGGTCGACTTATAAGCCTGTTAAAACGATTAGATGAAGAGACTTTGCTTGTTTACGACCAAACTTTAAAGGACCAAATGGATAAAGGTATTATCGAACATGTATCTGTCTCGGAGAAGGTTGATCATCCAGTACACTACTTACCTCACCATGGGGTCTCGTCACCAGGAAAAGCCCTAAGGATAGTCTATGACGCATCTGCTAAAACAAGAAACAGTAAAAGTCTAAATGAGTGCTTATATTGTGGGCCGATAATGTTGGAAGATTTAACAGGGCTAATGATTAAATTTCGATGCCACACTATAGGGATGACCGCAGACGTAGAAAAGGCTTTCTTGCAACTGGGACTTCATACAAAAGATAGAGATGTCACTAGATTCTTGTGGATTAAGGACATTACCAAACCAGCTACAGAAGAAAACATTGTTCACTATAGATTTACCCGGGTCCCCTTCGGAATCATTAGTAGTCCGTTCTTGTTGAATGCAGCAATTAAACATCATCTGTTGAAAGCAGATTCTGAAAATGTAAGAAAATTAGCAAGTGAGATATACGTGGACAATATTCTGACAGGTACGAGTAATATTGGAGAAGCAATAGATTTGTATAAAGATAGTAAAGCGGTATTTCAACAAATATCCATGAATCTACGTGAGTGGAGTTCTAATTCCCAGAAACTCATGAAACACATTCCAGATACTAGTCAAAACGAAATAGTAAAGACCTTAGGGTTGAATTGGGACTTAAAGAACGATACACTTCAACTCAGAGTGAAGGGTATGAATAATGCGATCACCAAAAGAGGAGTTTTGAAAACAATTGCATCAATATACGACCCATGCGGTTTCGCAGCACCAATAATTTTACCAGCCAAATTACTATTACGATCTTTATGGGAAGACAAACATCAATGGGACGCACCATTACAAGAAAATATAGCAGTGAAATGGAAAGACATCCTAGAAGAATTAAAATCAGTTAAAGATATATGTCTACCAAGAAACATTTCGAAAAACAAGGATTGTCAACTCCATTGTTTCACAGACTCATCAACTCAAGCCTATGCAGCTGTTGTCTACATAGTGCAAGAACAGAATATAAAATTCGTTATAGGTAAATCAAGATTGGTTCCCATAAAGGAAAAGGAAAACCTGAAGATTCCACGCTTGGAACTATTAGGAGTTTTAATTGGAAGTAGACTGATCCAATATGTTACAAAATACCTTCAAGTAAATATAACACACCAAATTCTATGGTCTGATAGTCAAATTGTAATAGATTGGTATCATTCCAACAAACTGTTACCACCTTTCGTGTCACGAAGAATAGAGGAGATCAAACGTAATAAAACATTGATGATACGGTATGTTCCATCTGAATTCAACCCTGCCGACGTCGCGACCAGGCCAATCAAGTCAAGTGAAGATGTGGAGCGATGGTTGAAGGGCCCGAATTTTTTGTCTCGGAACCCATCCAGTTGGCCTGTTGGATCTACAAGAGACACTTCTCTTTTGCTGGGGGAGGGTCTACCGAATAACAACACTTCGGAAGCAGAGTTGCATTCAGAGGAAGAATGGCAAGACTCGATAGAAGAGCACGAAAAAGAACTATTAGATAAAGAACAGGTAACACTGGATAAGTGTAATGAAAACCAGATTTCAGAAAATCCGAATAAAATTATAACACCGGTAGATATAGACATGAGAGTAACCTCTGAAGTACAAGAAATAATAAATATACAAAGACAATTTTTTCCAGAAGAAGTAAAAGGTAAAACGACCCATCTTGTTCGAAATTTAGGATTGTTCACTGACGTTGACGGAATAATTAGATGTGAAGGTCGCATAACACACTCGGATTTAACATATGAGACTAAACACCCGATTCTTTTACCAAAGGACTGTGATTTTACCAAGAAAATTATAAAGAAGATTCATGAAGAAAATCATCACATTGGAGTATCACACACTTTGAACTTAGTGCGTCAACGGTTCTGGATTCCGCAAGGCAGAACGCAAGTTCAAAGGGTTATAAGCAGATGTCCTCAATGTGTGAAGCACGGTGGTGGACCATACGCATTACCGGTCACTCCTAATTTACCACCAGAAAGAGTGAAATATGAATCGGCTTTTGCATACGTAGGCATTGATTATTTCGGTCCTATGTTGGTAAAATCAAATAAAGAACAAGAAAAGCGATGGATTTGTTTATTTACATGTCTGGTGATAAGAGCTATTCATCTCGAGGTAGTAAATGATATGACTGCTGAAGAATGTTCGTTAGCATTTCGACGGTTCATAGCTTCTAGAGGAGTTCCTACATTGATATTGACCGATAATGCGCTTCATTTCAAACTTCTATCTGAAGTAGTAACTGAAAGTTTTTCAGACAAGAGGATAATGTGGAAGTTTATACCTCAACTAGCTCCTTGGCATGGTGCGGCCTATGAGCGCCTAGTAGCGGTAGTAAAGCATTGTTTAAAGCGCACGCTGCAGAAACATTTACTTGGTGACAATCAGCTCCTGACCATCATGAAGGAGGTCGAGGCTGTGGTTAATACCAGACCTTTGACCTACGTCGGAACTGATTTGGAACACATATTAAAACCCGCAGACTTCCTAACACCTGGTAAATGTATAAATTTTCAGAACGTCATGGATAATTTATCATCTTCAATTACCTCCACTAAGAAACAGCTTGTAGAAGGATGGAAACGTGGTGAAACCATAATTAATGAATATAAAGACATGTTTATAAACCAATACTTACTAAGTCTACGGGAACGTTATCACCACTCTCCAAAACAACCTAGGGTCAAGTCTCATGACACACCACATATTGGTGATATCGTACAAATTAAGGGGGAAGCCAAAAACCGAGGAAGCTGGAAGGTAGGACGTATTTCCGAACTACTTCGGGGTACGGATGGAATGTGTAGAGTAGCAAGAGTGAAAGTTGGTGATACTGTATTCACGAGATCTATAGCCCATCTGTATCCGCTAGAAATGGACGAATTACCACCACGTGATGTTTCTCTTGGTGATAGACCGAGGAGCATTCGAGCATCGTACACAAACGAAGTAGAAACTGAAAGGAGGTCAGACTTACCGGTGACGGTAACGGAAGAATTGACTGACTTATCAAATGAAAATATGAACATGGATGTAACTAATAACGTGGATATAACAAATAACATGGACGAGACATTTAGTACGGATATGACAAAGGAAAGCACAGAACAAGTCAGTGAAGACGCAAAGGTGACACGTGACGATACTGAAGCTAACATTGGTGGATCATCAATGACACTACCCAGAGAAGAGAGACATAAGAGAGCTGCAGCGGTCCAAGCCATGGATAAGATTAGGGAATGGACCCAACACATGATGACCACACTGACTAGTCTACATTAGCTCGCCTCGGCGGGTGTGTCGCGACATCTCGCGATATATATATATTTGTCCCTGGCAACAATTATCCGACTGTTCCGTCACCTCCTTTATTTGTCTATGGTAAGATATTTGAATCTTTATAAATGAAACGTTTGTGTGCAATTACTTTGATCTAGAGTTTGATATATTCCTTGATAATAATTAAACTACAGTGATTGTGTATAACGAAGGAAGGCATCCTCGAGCGTCTGAACATCAATGAGAGCTAAGTATTATCTCTAGTTGCCAATGACAGGTTTTATTATGTGACCGTTAGCAAAGAGATTGCTCCCGAGCTTCTGTTGTTTTAACATGTATGTAGTTTCATCCTAGCTAGGTGGAATACAATCTAAAGGACGTGGCCCGCCAAGGTCACTGTGGGGTACAAGGCGTTCACGCCCTGAGACTACATCTTACTAAAACCGGTTGGGGCAATAAAGCCTTATATCTGATGTACCCCACGGGGGGGTCCTCGGAGCGAGGATGACCCCCCAGATGGTCCGTGCAGAGCCCACGTGTGGGTTGCTGTATCTTATTCTGTAATTGGCACCTCAGAGAGAAATCAGGTCATCATACCGATGGCCGCCCTTGTAAGTCGGTGTATTCCCTGGGGACATTGTTGAATTCTGCTCTGGGGTGTTTTATGCGTGTCTGATGTACTCTTTGTGTGGTTTACTCCCTGAGACATCCGTGGAGAAGCTCGGGGCGAGTGACATGGAAGTCATACTTATTATCTTTCAACAGGTTGTGCGATACACCAGAGCAACTGTACCTGTACTCTGATGGGGCTCGTCCCGTGAGGGGGATAGAGATGAGATGATAATTTATTTGGGTATGTATGAGTTTTGTCTAAATCCGCACCAACACAGATATATGAACGTTCATGAACCAATAATAATAATACAGCGAAGTAGATACAAATAATTCTTGTTATACTAAAGTTACTCATATTATTTAATTATAAAACCAGGGCTTTATTAAAGAGCAACCCACATAACATTTGTCGCTGTCGTGATTTCCCCGCGCGGCGGCGACAGGACTGGTTGGATTTCAGCCAGCCATTTCCCTTTAAAGTTTCTGGAACTATCCAGAGACATTGACCAGCGCTTTAACATCATATCTTTAACACATTTATGCAAATCAGTAAAAGGGACTTTAAAATTACAATTCTCAACATTAGCTGTTAACTTGGCAATAGAATCAACAATTTCATTACCTAAAATACCAGAATGGCCAGGAACCCAACAGAATTCTACAGTTTTATTACAATTGAAAAGATCAACGATGTGACTTCGTAACTTATAGATTAAGTAATTTACATTAGCTTTAATCAGTTTATTAGATATTGCTTGAAGAGCACTCATAGAGTCGGATTATATTAAAAACTTGTTAGAAGATAAATCATTATTTTTTATGTACATAAGAGCATATATCATAGCAAGTATTTCGGCTGAATAAATTGAAAAATAATTACTACAGGAAAATACTTTGCCTACATTAATAGTAGAGTCATAGAAAGCAAAACTAGTACGAGTTTTGGTTTTAGAACCATCAGTATAAATTTTAATATAATCAGACTTATCATTTAAAAATTCATAAAATTCAAACTTAGATTCAAACTTAATTATAGTAACCGGAACATCTCTCAACATGGACTGAAAACTGTAAGAAAAACAAGGAATCAAGTTGTGCCAAGAGACCGTGTCTTGAAATTCGAAATTTAGATATACAATTGATTTACTAATACAAGTAGAAAAAGGAAGTGCAGACAGATTATAATTAGGGATTACAACATCTTGCAGAAAACGATTTACTAGTACGTTATCATGACTAACTAAGTTGAGGCAAAATTTATCAATTAAAAAACTCCTCCGTATAAATAGTGGGGGAATACCGGACTCTACTTCCAAAGAATTAATAGGGGAAGACATCATAGCTCCTGTGATTATACGTAAAGCTTTATTTTGAAGAACATCAAGCTTGCGAAGCAGATAACCAGAAGCATTGGCATAAAAAATGCAGCCGTAGTCAAATTGACTACGAACCAAAGACATAAACAGGGTTTTTAAAATTTTTGGGTCAGAGCCCCAATTAACTCCAACCAAGGACTTCAGAACATTTAAACGAAGTTCAGCTTTTTTACAAATGTATGCAATATGAGGAGCCCAGGACAGTTCAGAATCTAATATAATACCTAAGTAACGCTCGGAAGTACTATAGGGTAATAAAGCCTTATTATAAATTATTTTGGGGCGGTGTACACAACTATGAGTATTGTGACTAAAAAGCATTACCGAACTTTTTTCGACATTAACTTCGAGTTTAAGTTTGTATTGAAACAAATTACATAAAGTCAATAAACAATTATTAATTGTGAACTCACCTACAGAGGGATCATCACAATCTAAATAAATAACAAGGTCATCAGCATAAAAGGAGTACTTAACTGAAGAAGGAATTTGTTTCATAAAATCAACGAGGCTCAAAATAAATACTAAGGGAGAGATAACTGAACCTTGAGGTGTTCCTTTAAAGGTGGATTTAGGACCGTACAGCTTATTTTTTATTTTAAGATATACACTACGATTATTTAAGAAATCAAAAATCCAGAATAAAGCTGGACCAGGTATACCAAGCTTGTGCAAACTTTTTATTAAATAATTATGGTTAATATTATCAAATGCCCCTTTAATATCTAGAAAAACAGACAAAGTGAATTTATTATTCCTCAAATTATTCTTAATGTCACCTAGTAAACAACCAAAGTTATACATTGTATTTTTTCCTTTACGGAAACCAAATTGAAATTCTGGAATCAGAGAGTTATGTTCAATAAACCATTCAAGCCGATTCTTTAACATAGTTTCAAATAACTTAGCTAAACACGAAGTAAGAGAAATGGGACGATAAGCATCTAAACTATTAGAATCTTTATTGGGTTTCAAAATAGGAATAACAAACTGAACTTTCCAGATAGGAGGTGTCAGTATAGGTGTCCATGTAAACAGGACATACCAACAGCACGGTCCACAAACGCTTCCCAGCCACACGCATATGTATAGCCTGTGGCCCGACACACTTTTAATAACATCGTCCTTGCATGTGTATTGTACTTTCATTTTATTAATTAAATTAGTTAGTTCAGATCAAGTGGTGTTATTGAAGAATAATAAAGGACTTATCCTTACATGGTGCCGAAACCCCGTGTGAAAAATGCCGGACGATAAATCAGAAAAAATGTCGGATTGCGCCAATATAAAGCCTCCAAAATACTTCGCAACAAGCGCAGACAATGTTGCAGTAGCCTGGAAATTATGGTTGCAGCAATTCGAGTGGTATTCAATAGCTACTGGCCTTGAAAACAAAAGTGCTGTGGTTCAAGTTGCAACGTTTATGAGCTGCATTGGGCCCGAGGCCGCCATTATATACAATACGTTCGGTATATCAACCGAGGATGCAAAAGACTTGAAGAAAATTAAAGGTCAATTCAATAAACACTTTACCCCAAAGATCAACGAAACATACGAAAGATATGTATTCAACCAAATAACACAAAAAGAGGGCCAAAGTTTCGATGAATTCGTAACTAACCTAAAAAGTAAAGTAAAAAACTGCGGCTATTCCACTCTCGAAAATAGTATAATAAGAGACCGAATAGTGATCGGCATTTTGAGCGATGCGACCAGAGAGAGGCTCCTAGCAGAAGATGACCTAACTTTGGAGAAATCAACTTCCATTTGCCACTCAGCGGAGCAAGTTAAAAATCACATGGAGTTGATGAAAACGCCGAACGCCGTCCACGCAGTCACCACCTGTAACAGAAAAAAAGATAGTAAAAAGAAACACAAGGAAGATCAATTTCACTGTCAAAGATGTGACAGTACACATGGACGCAAGGCATGCCCAGCATTCGGAAAAATGTGTAACAATTGCAACAAAAAGAATCATCTTACCAAGTGCTGTAAAAGTAAAAAAGTAGAAGTATTACTAGAGCATGAAGATGAGTCCAGTGAGGAGGAAGACCCCAACACACTTAGAGTTTCTACAGTAGAAGCCGATGTAGACACTGAAGACTGGTTCGAGACAGTCTACCTGCAAAATAAAATAAAGGTTAGCTTCAAGCTTGACTCTGGTAGTCAGTGCAATGTGTTAAACAAGAGGATCGCTAAGAAGTGCAAGGCAAAAATAAGACCAAGCAGCACAAAATATTTAACATCCTTCTCTGGACACAAAATAGCAGTAACAGGAGAAGCAACAATCAATACTCGAGTTAAGAACAGCACACAAGAGATCAGATACATAATAGTTGATGCGGAAGTAACACCAATTCTAGGAAAAGCCACCGGAGTCAAGCTCAACCTAATAAAAAGAGTTGAAGCATTGAACTTACCGGACGATGACCTTTACAACGGCATAGGTTGCCTCAAGAACTATGTGTATGACATTGATTTAGTAGATGATCCAAACTGCCAATCTGTCCAGCTCGGAAAGTGCCCCACATTATAAGAAAAGAAGTCAAGGCAGAACTTGAGGGCATGGTAAAACAAAAAATTATTAAACCAGTCACTGAGCCCACCCCTGCTGTCTCACCTATGGTAGTAGTGAGAAAAAATGGTTTACGCTATTAGATTGTAAAAAAGGATTTTGGCAACTAAAGGTCACTCCTAGAACATCAAAATACCTTACCTTCAGTACACCATTTGGACGATTCTCCTGCCTTAGGATGCCCTTTGGGTTAGCATCAGCACCAGAGGTTTTCCAGCAAGTAATGAGCTCACTTCTCTTCGATATTGAGAATGTGGAAGTCTCAATGGATGATATACTTATCCGTGGAGTCACCAAAGAGCAGCTAGAAGAAACAACTCAAAAAGTCATGAAGAAACTGAAAGATTCAGGACTCACCCTGAACAAAGAAAAATGTATTTTCTGCTCTCAAGAGATTAAATTCCTAGGACATATTGTCTCCAAAGATGGACTCAAACCAGATCCTGGAAAATTAGATGCAATAAATAAGATAAAGAGACCTGAAAATGTGAAGGAACTACAGAGATTCCTTGGGCTTGTCACTTACCTATCAAAATTTATAAAAAATCTAGCAGACATCACAGCACCACTGAGAATTCTGCTACAGAAGGAAGTAGCATGGTCTTGGGAACATGAACAAGAAAAAGCCTTCACAGAGCTGAAAAATATGATACAAAACCCACCTGTTCTTGGGTTCTATGACCCAAAGGCTCCAATCACATTGTCAGTGGACGCCAGCAGCTATGCCTGCGGAGGAGTTTTGTTACAAAATGAAAAACCCATTGCATACTGCGCCAAGTTATTCACAAAGACGGAAAAGAACTACAGCCAATTAGAGAAGGAGACAAATGCAATATTAGTGGCTTGCAAGAAGTTTCACAACTACATTTGGGGGTGCAAGGACTTAACAATAGAAAGTGATTACAAACCATTACAAACAATATTTAAAAAACCGTTACCTGATGCACCGCCCAGATTGCAGAGAATGTTCCTACAAATATTACCCTACAATCCGAAAATCCTGTACAAGAAGGGAAAGGAAATGTATGTGGCAGACACTCTAAGTAGAGATTGTAGAAATATCAGCCAAGAGGAAATGGATGACCATACATTGACTATCTGTGCAATATTACCATTTTCACCTGAAAGAAAACAAGATTTGAAAAAAGAAATGGATGAAAATGAAGAATTAGTAGACTTAAAGAAAACTATACTAGAAGGATGGCCAGACAGTATAAAAGAAGTCAAAGAAAATCTAAGAAAATACTGGTACTTTAGAGAAGCACTTAGTGTTTACGATGGAATCATATTCAAAAATAACAGAGTCCTAGTGCCAGAGAAAATGATACCACTAGTCATGAAATGCTCCCACTTGAGCCACAAAGGAGTTCAAGGAACAATTCAGCTAGCCAGAGATAGCGTGTTTTGGCCGAACATGACTAAAGACCTATCAGAATATGTAAGAAACTGCAAAACTTGTGCAAAATTGCAAAAAGATAATCCTATGGAACCTATATTGCAACAAGAGGCGCCAGAAAGGCCATGGAGTATTGTAAGTTCGGATATATTCCATTTAAAAGGAAGTGATTACATACTGATAACAGACGCCTATTCAGGGTATTTTGATTTTGTTGAACTGCCAAATCTCACCAGTACAGCAATAATCAAATGTATGAAAAACTGGTTCGCTACATTTGGTATACCTGACATATTGAATACTGATGGAGGAAAGCAATATGACTCCGAAGAATTCAGAAGATTCAAAAGAGAATGGAAGTTCGAACATCGCATATCGAGTCCTCACTTCCCAAGATCTAACGGACTCGCGGAACGCTACGTACAAGAGGCAAAAATCCTACTGAAAAAATGTCAGGAAGAAAATGCTGATGTACTGCTTGCTCTACTTCACCATAGAAATACTCCCAGAGACAAGCTTGGGTCTCCAGTACAACGTCTCATGAACAGAAGAACGAAGACACTCCTTTCAGTAAATGACACACTACTACAACCTGAAATAATAAAACAAGTTCAGGAAAATTTAAACAAGAAGAAAGAAATAGAAAAGAAATACAGTGATTCAGGAAAACAAAAACTGAAGGAACTTAAAAAAGGAGATAAAGTATATATAAGACAGGCTCATAGAAACTGGATTCCAGCTGCAGTAGTAGCACCAGCAAATAATCCCCGATCTTACATAGTACAAACCAAAGATGGTACTTACCGTAGAAACTTGTGGCACATTAAGACCAATACACATTCGAGCTCGCCAGATGACGAGCATTCCCTTTCAGGTATACTCCACACAAAGCCTGTTCCTGGACCACTTGCAGCAGAGCCGAGTAGTCAGAGCCTGGTAAAGCAACCAACTGCCCCAGACCCGGAACCCCAGCCCAAGACGACTAGAAGTGGTCGTGTAATCAAGATGCCAGCAAGATATCTCCATTAAAAAAAGGGGGATGTCAGTATAGGTGTCCATGTAAACAGGACATACCAACAGCACGGTCCACAAACGCTTCCCAGCCACACGCATATGTATAGCCTGTGGCCCGACACACTTTTAATAACATCGTCCTTGCATGTGTATTGTACTTTCATTTTATTAATTAAATTAGTTAGTTCAGATCAAGTGGTGTTATTGAAGAATAATAAAGGACTTATCCTTACAGGAGGTATGACTTTATGTAACCAAAGTTGATTAAAAATACTCAATAGAATTCTCTTAGCATTAATAGGTAAACTTTTGATGACAGAATATGGGGAAAAATCGGGGCCAGGTGAAGTGTTCTTTTTGGAAGCTAAAGCAGACTCGAACTCATAATATTCAAAGGGATTAAGAATCCATTGAGCTGACTCTGAACCCTCTGAAGCAAAATAGAAGTTTAATCTATCTAAAGAAGTAGAAGTATCAACAGAGCTAGACGAAGCGATTTTGTTTAAACAATTTAGAGCATTGGATGGGTCATCTAAAAAGCCAGATCTAGAATTGTTGTTTAACTTAGCAAACTTAAACCTTTTAACATGGTCCCAAATTAGTTTTAATGGAGTCATGCGATTAAATGAAGAACAAATATTAACCCAACTCAAAAGTTTTTGTTCTGATAAAATTCTTTTCTTTTTTGCATCGAACTTTTTGTAAAGTAAATAATTTTCTAATGTGGGATAAGTTTTATATGAAAGTAAGGCGATCTTTGATTGATTAACGGCTTGAGAGCACACGTCATTCCACCAAATAACAGCTTTACGCTTTTTAGTATAGCAACTATACGATTTCTTAGGAAAAGTCAGTAGGATGTCACCTAAAATATGAGTAAATTCGTTGTAAGCTTTAATCGGATCTGGATCCATTATAAACGTATCAAATTTATCTTTACACAGTTCAGTAAATTTCAGCCAATCTACTTTATTAAAGTTAATGTTAGATAAACAATCAATGGAAGAGTTTATAGAGTCACTTTCAGCTCTAGACGTGCCAGAGTTCTGAACAGAACCCTTGTATAGGACGTGAATTAGTAGAGGGAAATGATTGCTGCTCATCAAGTCATCAAACACAGAAAGAGAACAGCTGGAACTTAATGCTGGAGAAGCGAAAGCCAAATCAAGAACGTTGCCTTGTTGATTAAAAGGAGCAAAGGTAGTGTCTTTTTGGTCATGGTTATTAAGACAAACTAGATTGTGATTATCAACAAAGGAATATAATAAATTACCTCTTCTGTCAACATTTCTACAGCCCCAAGCTACATGATGGGCATTGAAGTCCCCAACAATTAAAAAGTTTTTACTGGTAATTTTTGAGAAAACATTGTTTAAATGATGCATTTCGAATTTACCATTCGGAGGGGGAGGAACATAACAGGATAGAACATCTAATGTCAGAGTACCTAACGAGATTGAAAAGAGAATATTTTGAAAATTATATGAAGAACTGGAAGAAATAATGGTGTAATTGTACTTACAGTTTATAGCGACAGCAACTCCACCACATGGACGGCTGGAGTCCTGCTGCAGGATGTTAAACCCCGGTAACCTAAAACTTTTAGAAGAAGTTAGCCAAGTTTCATTCAGTAAAATTAAATCAATATCAGTGTTATTAGAGAGGAAATGTTGTAATTGAGACAGTTTTGAGAGAATGCTGCGAGAGTTCCAGTGAAAGATTACAAGTTGCTTGATACCATCCTCGCAATCCATAATTAGGATCCAAAGTTGGTGATAAGCAACTCTTTAATGAGATTTGTGCATATAGGAGAGTTGGCATCTGGATCTTTTTTCTTTTTTAAAATGTCAATTATAGTCTTGGTTAAGGAGTTCATTACTTCAGTAGAGTTCAATATGTCAGAAATAATGGCTCTACGCTGTGGAATCTTGAGTGGAGGAAATGCAGACTTTGCTGAGATAGATGCGTAGGTGACTTTTCCATTAATTTTATCCTTTACTTCATTTAATTTGGCTTTTTTCACTGGGCAATTTGCAGATACAGCAACATGATCAGTTTTTTTGCAATTGATGCACTTGACATTAGCCTTATTGTCACAGACCTTGAAAAAATGATTTCCGGAGCAAATTGAGCAGAGCTGTTGGGATTTGCATGAATTTCGACCATGTCCAAACTTGTAGCATGTGAAACATTGGCGAAGAGGCTTTATGGTAGAACATCAAACCATATGTGATCGAATGTGACATGGTCAGGAAGTGAGGAGCTGAGGAACGTGATGAGCACTGTTTGGGTGGGTATCAACTCATCACCCATCTTCTTTGAGAAACGTTTAACTCCTATTATCTCGGCTTGGGCCTTCAAATCTTCAAGCAGTTCCTCTTCGGAAAGTACTGCAGGAGCTCTTATAATACCCTGTGACTCGAGATGATCATAGGGAATTTTAGCTACCCATCCATTATTGGTCAGGAGTGAGTTGTTCATTATAAAAGTGTTAGCATCTTTTTTGTTGCAGAACATCACTTTGATCATTGACAAACCAACAGGTTTTACATAAGCAACACCTTGCACCATCTTAAGGATTTTATTTGTCTTAAGAAGATCAATTTTGGGACTGACTGAGTCAGCAGTTGAAGCGCAAGACAACAGGACTGGATATTCTTTTTTGTCATTTTCCGTGTAAATATGGTGATAATCTTTAAATAAACCACGATTACTTCTTGAAAAATTTGCCGCCATTTTAGCTGGGGACTCTCCTGGTTCATCAGATTTTCTTTTAAATCCTCTTCCACCACTATTCTCACCCATTTTTCTCCTCTTCACGCAGTACTAAATAAACGAAGCAAAAGATAGCAAAAGAAAGGGCTTTTAAGGATTTTATGAAAATAATTTAAAATTTCCGCCTATTCCCTTAAAACTTCCCGCCCTTTTTTCTGTACGTCACATCATGTCATGTCAAAGAAATCAGTGTTGCCATTTTTTCTGTACTGTACGTTTAGGTAGACTTATTTAGAAATCAGCTAGCTAGTTAAGTGCCAGATAGACGTGCGAGCAGGTATGCTTACAATGTACAGGACAAAATAAATGTACTTGTGGTTGCAGCTCGGTGACCTTAACTTATTCACTCTCGCTTTCTTGGTCAAAATCATCGTACTTGACACACGCACGACACGACTTAAAAAGATCGTCGAGCCACAAATACGCGTACTTGCTCGCACGTCTACACTTTAGCTTTAAAGATTTGTTACGGATCGCATTCTCCTTAAACATAAGATTCATTCATTTGTTCAGCCCTTGTACATAGTCTCTCTAATCTGTGGTTCAGTCAGTCAGTCACTAGTTCTCTGAGTAGTCTGTGGTCAGTCAAGCAAGCTCGACGAGCGCCGCTGATTGTTGCGGATAAAAACGTAAAACGTAAAAACGCGTAAGTGAGTAGGTACACTGGTACAGAATGTCAAGTTAGTTTGTATTGTATATTGATTGTCCCGTAAAAATGTATTTCACATTGTTTGCAATATATTGGTGATGCATTCCGACATGTATTAATTAATCGTGAAGCAAATGGGACGAGGATGCGCGCTCATTAGTGGATTAGCGGGTGTTGCGTAGTTTTCTCTTGGCTCACCATAACATTAGCATTTGTAATTATGGTGGAGAACGGTGGGTCGAGCGGGGGCAGCGACAGCCCCAATGCGACGTGCGGGCGCTCAGGGCTGCTGGAGACGCTGGTGCGCGGGGTGTGGTACCGCGTTCACTGCTCGCTCGAGGACGACTACTTCAGCGTGTGCTTGGACGACGGCTACGATGCCACAACAACACTCAACGGCACCCTCAACAACAACAATGTCGAGACACCCAACAGCGACTTCACGGAGGTCCCAGAGGCGATCGCGAATCAAAAACGGCTAGTTCAAGTAGTTAAATCTGACAACAACGGTTTGGGTATATCAATTAAAGGTGGAATAGAAAACAATATGCCGATTTTGATATCGAAAATATTTAAGGGCATGGCAGCAGATCTTACTGAACAGTTGTATGTTGGTGATGCCATTCTGTCAGTTAATGGTGAGGATTTGAAGGATGCAACACATGAGGAAGCTGTTAAGGCATTAAAACGAGCAGGGAAAATGGTTCAATTGGAAGGTGAGCAATAAAACAATATTTTTATAAACAAATAGTATCTTAGCATATTTGTGCATCAATTGCCCTAGTAACAGACCAAGAAAGTCTTGATGAGTATGAGGCAACCTATTATAATATGAAAGAAATACTTAATAACTACAATTAATAGCCAAAATAACCCAGGCAACAATGATTTATATTAATGCCAATTGACAATCTCTAGTTCGGTTGTCTGTTTCAACTAATCTTTAGGTTCTCTGGTAGACTAAATACTGTGTGTGTATGTGTGTGTTTGCGCGCGTGTGTGTGTGTGTGTGTGTGTATGTTTTAATCATAATTTAATAGATGTCCCTGAGTGCCACATTAGGTCACTAAATCTAATTGATGTCAGCTCGACAGGATGTGGTAACACCAATGAGCCCAGTTTATTCACATAGACTCATCAATTAACTTCAATGAATGGCCTTAATATGAATGCCAATCATTGCTAGATGAGGTCATTGAAACATGTGTGGAATTTTTCTACACTTGTCCTTTTCAAATGAGGTATCAAATAATAAAAGAAATCTTATTTGATCAAGACATGATTATTTGG
>OY829512.1:10012391-10052735 GCA_963691665.1 Clepsis dumicolana | reverse complement strand
CTTCGGGCTGGCGGCGACGCGGCTGGCGTGGTGGCGGCGCGGCGCGGGCGCGGCGGCGGCGCTGGGCGTGCGCGCGGGCACGCCGGCCGGGCTGGCGGTGCGCGCGCTGCGCGCCGACACGCCTCACGACCTGGCCGCCGTGGCCGGCGCGTTGGTGGACGGCGCGCACCACGCCGTGCGCGCGCTGCCCGAGTTCACCTTCCGTCAGTATACCGCTACCGATATCCTACACCGAATGAAACGGATAACTTGTTTGTTACTTTCTTTTATCTACACACATATCATAAGTCCTCTATAGTGCGTTCAGAAACCGTAGAAAATGACCCGCATTGCAGCACGACGACGCCTTCTCGCCGACAGCGCCAGCCCCGGCACCACCACCACCACCACCTCCAGTAAAGTAATAGTCATTACGGACGTCGTAATGACTTTTCGATATCGAATTCGATGCTTTAAATTTAAAAACCAACGTAATTTACAATCATAGTGAAATAAAACGGATCACTCACGTATATAAGTCGAATTCAGTCCGACATGTATAAATAATAATGTGTTTTTTTTTTACAATAAAAAAAAAACAGTTTACGAAACGTCAGCTCGGTATGTTTGTCTATGATTAATAAAAAAACAGTCAAATTCGTGACAGGTATAGGTATGATATATGCCTTCGGCTTCTGAACCCATCTTAGAGTACTTATAATGTGTGTAGATAAAGTAATGTATGCAACTCCTCATAATTAGGCCTCAAAACACTCATTATGTAGCAGTTGCATAAACTACTATTTCTGTACAATAACGGCACATACAACGCAAAAAAAATTACCGAGAGAGCGCGAAGCTCGAGCGAAGGAAGAGTCTCCGTTTCAGCTTGGGCAAATTTTTTTTCCTATGTTCATTCGGCTGTCCCGCCGTTCTACTCTACAGGTCGCATTTCTCAATTGATTCTCATAAAATTTTGTGATCAGTTCGATAATTTTGTAGAATCTTTTGTCAATTGTTTTCGAAAAAAAAACTTGTTCAAAAATGAGCAAACACTCCAAATCGGCGAAAGTTTTAAGTAGAAAATGTCTTTTTTTAGGGTTCCGTACCTCAAAAGGAAAACGGAACCCTTATAGGATCCTTTGTTGTCCGTCTGTCTGCCTTTTTCTCTGGAACGCGTGGAGGTAGCATGCTGAAATTAATATCAAATACTCAGGCCTGCGGTCCCTTAAAGCCGTGATAAAATTAACCTTTTAAGTCAACGCAATCAAAACATACAGTCATAAAAAAATATATTTCCATACAAATCGCCGATTTCCAAAAACCTAAAGGGTACTTCCAGCTGTCCTAGAAACTCAAAATTTGGTATGAAGGTAGCTCTTATAGCACAACCACTCCGAAAAGTCTCAAAATCTTAAAATTTTATGTCTCTGTAGATTTCACAAACCAATATAAGTTGACCCTACACTGCGTACATTTTGCTTAGGAGCAGGGCTCTTCTAACACTAGACTTCTTAAAACACTGGGGAAAAGCGTTAAAATCTTTCTACGGAACCCTTGTGCGCGAGTCCGACTCGCACTTGGCCGGTTTTTTTAAAGTGAAGTGGGCTTCTACCAACGGAATGCGTTGCGCAGGTTGCCGGTTCCGCGGGCTGTGCGCGCGTCTGTCGCTCGGCGCGGGGCGGCGTGTGCGTGTGGGAGGCGGCCGGCTCGCTGGGCCGCGGCGGGGCGCGCGCGCTGTACCGCCGCCCGCTGCACGCGCTGCGCGCCTCCGCGGACGACGACCGCGCCGCGCTCTGGCTGCACTTCACTGACGATGACACTGTGGTGAGCCCGCCGCCCCGATGCACACCACCCTTCACAAAGCGACGCGTTAAATGTTAAAACCCAACGTTTGCCACTTCCACCGCCTAGCGCTTAAAACCATTCAAGTAACACAAATTGATACCCATGAATGTACCTATTTATGTAACAGGGTTTTTAATTGAGCACTGTTGGATTTTAAGCGTTGAACAGCGGACTTTAAGTAGAATTGAGCTCAAAATAGCACTAAAAGTCGGGTTTTAATGCGACGCGTTTTAAACTCTCGTATGAATCGGCTTATAAATCAACCAATCAACCGTTTTTTTATTTAGTATCTTGGACTAAGTTACCTAACCACAGCTACTAATGTATTTTTGTGTGAGCCTGTACTAAAATTAATCAGTCCAGATCAACTTGAGCTTCTATTTACTGTTACACATGATATGGTTATCAACACTGACCACAATACGTTTTGCGTGTCAGGAGCTGGACATGGAAGGCAGCCCGAAGCCCGCAGTGTTCATCCTGCACAACCTGCTGTCCGCGCGCGTGCACTCGCTGCCGGGCGAGCCCGCGCCGCCGCTATAGCCCGCGCCCGCCCGCCGCCCGGCGCAAGGGACAAACGCAAACACTGCTGAATGTGGTCCACTTGACTAGCTCACACGTCGTGCATGTCTACCACCAGTTTACGTGTACAGGTCTTGCTACTAGTTCACTTTATATCTAGCAAGACGGCGGGTGACACGTTTCACCATCCTACAACATGTTTATTATACATGTTGGGTAAACTATCCTAATGTTCAATGTCAAGGCAAATAGGGTGGACATCCGACAAAACCTGGGTGCCAATGTTTGAAATTAAAATGCCCGATAGTAGGGTAGTTTACCCTACTATGCAAAAGGGGGGATGAAATGAACTCACGCGATCTGTCTCAGCAGTTAACCCTTGCATAGTACACGTCAGGGGATGGCAGTGTAGCATTTGCGCAGGTCATAGCTCAAATTGTTTTGGTGTGACTCAGTAGTCACCTGCGGCTGAATTCAGTTCTGTAAGAAGTTAACGTAGCAGAGCTGCAGAGCAATAAGATAGATTCGTTAGCAGAATTGAGGAAGCTTGTGGTGAAAGCTTTGTTAAGTTTAAGACCGGATAACTTGAACTTTTATGCATACCATTCAAGAGTGAAAATAACCAGAGAAGGAACATTTTCCTGTTCACGTGAATTATGAATCTCGAATAAGTAATACTCCTTCGTTTGATTATTTGCTGAGACTTCTAAAATAATAAACTCAACTGTAGCATAGTGATGTTGTAAGAATATCAACTCGCGGATTAGAGTCAGGCCCTGGCATTGGTTCAGCTGTCGACTTAAAGGAAAGAAATTTCCGCTTTAGTGCAATTATGAAGATTACTGACGTTAGACGTTGGAAGTCGTAAAGTGATCCGCTCTAATATGAATGTCGTCGGAGGTACTGTTATCCTGGGTAGCCCTAATTCACCCTGAAAAACTTTTTTACAGTCTTTGTAAACTTTGAATTGTAGTTACCAAGTTTCGCAGGTATCGTCGACGATACGGCTTATATTGTTATTGTGCCAGGATCATGTGTTATTTGTTTTGATAATATGATGTAGTAATAATAATAACTTCAATGGATTATGTATTTTTAAGATTTTATGGGACATATCTGTGTGATGTAAATCTCAATGCAACTCCCATGCGACCGTGTCGCCAACTTATCACCAAGGACCGCTTTTGATATTGATAAAGTATTTTCTATAACTTTTACTATAATAACAATTCAATACACCATATCGAATGCAGAGTAAAATTAGAATATCGTACGCAGTGAATGCTAGGGTAGGATAACTTGCCATGATGACTTTTACTTAAATTTTATTTTATTCAAATGCACTTTTTAAACGAAGTCAGTTTTTAAAAAGACACACTCATTATAGTATAATATAACTGTCTAACTGTAATAGACTACAGTTGCATCCAAAAACAATATTTTATTTGACTGAAAATGGTATCGAATAGACGTCTATTCGAGATCAAGTTACACCGATTTTTATTTTCAAATTGGCATGGCTGGTCATTGTTAGCTTTTACTTGCTTAAAACTATATGTAGATTAATGAAGCAAACAAGCCAGACTTCGTGGCAAGCTATCGAATAATAATAATAATAACAACCAATCAAGCCTTCGTTGTTATGTGGTTTTATAATCTTTGAACTTTTTATGTACAATGTCTAAGCTGTAAATAGCTACTATTATACTTAATTAATCTTTACATTCCCAGAATGAGTGTTTTGGTTTGCTTGAATAATAGTGGTATGCATTCTCATATAATAAGAATAAGCTAGGCTAATTTCTATAATAATTAAGTACATGATGTGTAGTGAAGTAGCAAAGTCGTTCGACTAACAACGGGCAATATTTAAAGTGATAACAAAATGTTAGAAATATTTATTTTGTTACCACAATTACAATATTTTGTAAACGTACAATGTGTTACTGAATCGATAGAATGGCCTCCTTTTAAATTGCGCAGTATTGATTTTGCCTTTGAAATGACTTGACATACTAAGTATAGTCTATTTTTTTTTAGCTATGAAGTACTAATTCTGAATATTACAAGCTTATTGATTCATTCAAATTAAGTACACCAAGGCGGCTTTCACGGCGTGCATTACACAAAGAAAATCGCAGGCATCTTTCTTTTTATAATTATTCTTATGTTCAAAATTATTTATTTTCTTGAGAAAAATTACTAAGTGATATGTACTACACATATATGTAATACAAATAAGTAAAACATGAATGAAGACTTTGATATAAAACCCGACGTTCTAAAACCTTCGTAGGTTCCGTGAGCTAAACGGTTCTAATTTTTTTTACAACACCGCCTTGTAACTAATCAGAAAGAAGACCGTCGTCCCAGTACTTTGTAGTAAAAAAAAATAGGATAAACGTTGTTAAAATTTGCCTTTCGAATAAGCTTTACTAAATTGATTTCCAATTTTGTGGTTCTGATCGAGATTTAGGAAGATATAGATTGTGAACGTTGATATTTCCTGTATTTATTTGGCAAATATTTTGCATTTCAGATTATGTTTGTAATAATCATTCGTTTAGCTTGTTGCTTGCCTGTGTAGGCGATGTATCGACATTTGTTATTAAATGTATAGTAATAGTATGAAATTATCCTGATTTATCAATTTTACTCGAATATTGTTATGATTTTAATAAAATTATTATACTCAGGCAGGATCGTGAAAGCTGTACAGCGCTTAATGTCGATAACATTACTTGGTTTTATGAGGACTCTCTAGTATTATTTATTTAGCGTTTCTCTTAGTTAGTCCTCACGGGGGTTACTACTAGTCACTCAGCTTAATTATATCATCACAAACTTAACTTAAATCTCTAGTCTTTTCAACATTAACAACAGCAACAACGTCTTGTCGTATGGGTAAAGTCTATACATACTTGCACGTATTAGAAAACGGACGCTAAAAATGGAAGTTTTAAGTCATCTTGACATGATTTTGTGGAAGCACAACGAGAATATTAGGTCATGGAATCTCAGAATGTCAGACGTTAGCGTCGTGCAGCTTTTGCAGCGCGTGTGTTGTTAAATTTGTGTTGTTAGTGTTTTAGTTTTGTATTAATGTATCAGGTGTTTCAGAATCATTTACTCTACGTGTCTACACGAATATAGATTCTAAGACCATACTAATGTTAAAGCTATTCTATGTTACCATACCTTAAATTCCATTTTGAGTAAATTAGAAGTCTTCGAACTTTACGGGGAGCCTGACAATCAATGTAATTAAATGGGCCTTTAAAGTTTCGTTGAGGATAAACGATAAAAACAAAACACCCAATTTATTACATTTTAGAGTCATAATACTAGAGTCCCTAAAGTTTTAAGACAGACTGAAATGTTTTTTTTTTTTCAGTTACCGTTACCACTAGTGACTGCGAAAAGTTGCCATATCAATATTTCAAATTAAGACTAAGACATAACCTTCTTGTAATCTTTTAGAATTTCTACTGATGACATTCCTTCGTAAGTTAAATAAATTGTTTTGTATTAATCTGGAAAATAATCTAGACCATGTTGAATTGGCTCTGTATTGTGAACGGATCAATTTTGTGCATGCTTCCCTTCATAATATAACATTTAGTTACATCTTTCATATCATAGCTACCGCATTGGTCTAATAATCTTTAGATTCAATATTGTTTACATATTGCACTTGAAACATTCATTGTATTCTCCATTTTAATTTGTGGCACGACATAAAAAGTAAAGTATGTGAAACATTTAGATTAAAACGTCGCGTTACTACAAAAATATCTATTTATCGCTGAAAGAACAATAATGTCATTCATCCCTAGTTGCGTTCCGTGAAAGCTACACGTAACGTACGTGCCTTTATGCAGAGTGGTGGCACCATCCGCTATTATCTTTGTACTGCTCTGCTTTGTTCTTAAATAGTTCGGTGTGCAAAAGTTTTTACTACACGCAAACTGTTAAGGGACCAGTCACGTCTGGAGTCTATGATGAGTCGTTTTATCTCTGTTTATTGAGATCTATCGATTATAAGATCAATGTTTACTGCGAATGATAGCGGCAACCAATGATTGACCATTGGCGCTCGAAAATCACTTCACGTTAGTCATTCGTACGGGTGTTGTGAAGCAAAAGATGGCCAATCAGATGAATGTTGGTTGAATTTACCTACTTATATTCTTCGCAATAGGGTTTCACAATTGGCCAGTTGCCAGTTGATGCTCATTCCATAATTTAATTTCAAGTCATTCCGTATACAAGTTGTATATTGATGTTTTTTTCGAGCTCAATCATCTACAATCTTCAGAAAGTGTTATTAGATGACGACATTATTTAAAGTATATGTAGTTAATTATTATATTTTGTAGCCAAAACTGTCATTACGATGCATTAAAACAACGAAGAAAAATACTTTGATTGTTATCTTTCAACCCTTATAGTCCGACATTATAGTGTGTAATGAAATCCATGCATTAATACGAAATATAAATCTGATGTAAAACGAATACTCCACCAACCACTTAGGTACAGAATAATGTACTGGTCCGAAATGTTAATTACCTAACTACTTAAGTTACCTAAAACATCGGACACAACCAACTTTCGCAATTTTCTCTTTTTATAGAGTTTGTGATACAAAAATTTCGCGCCCATTTACGGTAAATAAATAGGTAAGTACCTGATGGTTTTTATATGTGCATTTCGACATAAAAAAGTAATTCATTGGGGTTTTTCAATAACGTTTTAAACGTGATTGAGGTGCCTTTTTAACCGATTTCAAAAAATCTACGTTCTACGTTCCACTATGTATTTTTTTTTTATGTATGTTCATCGATTACTCCGTCAATTGTAGACCGATTTTCAAAATTCTTTTTTTATTCGAAAGGGTATACTCCTGAGGTGGTCCCATTGTCACCAAGTCTTGATCTGATGATAGGATCCTAGGGAAATCGAGGGCAACCCTCAAATTTTACAGGCACGTACTATGTGTTTCATATATTTTTTAAGGCTATTCAAGTATTTGCGTCCGGTAGTCATCATCTCATGTTGATGAGCTGATGATGGGAGGTACAACTTCTTAACGGTTAGGAGTTGGAGGATAATTCTGAAAATGTTAAATCAACGTAAAATTGTGAAATAAAAATCTTTTAACAAAAAAGTAAAACTGCCTTCAAAAAAAAACCTTAAAAACGAAAGTAAAATAATCCTCTAAAATAATGATAAATAAATAAAATAAAATAAAATGCGTTTATTTCGGACAACAGCAACCAAAGCCTAAAGTTTTATGGCCTAGCACTAAGCAGCAGAAATATGAAGTCCGTGCTTCATTCAAAGAAGACTTCATATTTCTGCTGCTTAGTGCTAGGCCATAAAACTTTAGGCTTTAGTTTCTGTTGTCCGAAATAAACGCATTTTATTTTATTTTATTTATTTATCATTATTTTAGAGGATTATTTTACGTTTTTTTTCTAAGGTTTTTTTTTATCAGTGACTCCAAAAGCATCCACTTACGTAAACCTAGAAACTGATAAACACTGTTACATAATTAGCCTTGCTAGTGGCAATTTCGATGCCTATTGGGTCGAGAGGCGTCCGCCGTCCGGCGAGCAACCGAATAGGGCACCGTCCGACCGAGGGCTCTTGCCTGCCTCCTCGATCCTACGAAATCGTTGAATTACCAACTCTAATGTTCAAGCTTCAGGACACATTATCAGTCGCCACCTCACGTGGGTAGCATAAAGTATCAACTGACAACCCCCATGTCTGCCCTATTGTCTCGTCTTTCTATTGTTGGAAGTGGAGTAGAGAACTAAATTTCCTGATTAGGCAAGTTTTGTCTCAATGACGCGTGATCTGGAAAAAAAGGGAAACGTTAATTAATCTGTCTGACTTAAAGCAGTAGGTAACGTATTCAACACGGCAATGGGCTTCTCCGTTTAACGGAGCTTTACTGCTCTTATCTTATTCCTAGAAGAAAAATGAAATGTAAGCATCGGTGTAGGTGGGTGTAGCGCGGTCCAGTCATCAAATTTAAATTTTGGTTCACAGCTACGGCAGTCGTAGAATAATCATAATATTATGATATCGCATTTAGTCAACAATAATTAATAGGTAGGTACGGTCGAGGAAATTAATTTCCTTTAATGGAACCTTTCCACAGTAAACGTCATAGTGACATCGCATAGCTTGACAAGGAAAATTGTTATGACGTTTACTATAAAAATGTTCTACGGTGGGTCAGGAATTAATTTCCTCGACTCTACATGTATTGTTAAAAGGTTCTATCTACAGTCGAGCTTAATTGGTTTTTGTATACTGTGCTCAATGAATAATACCTACTTAGGTATAGGCATATACAATCACTAGAACTTGAGTCTTCAGGAATCAAGTAGGGTGCATATTGCATATTTTTCGTGTATTTCTCAAATATAAATATAGGTAGGTACCGTAATACCTAAAGTTACCTACCTAAAAGTGTGACGAGTCGTAAAATGTCTGGTCTGAATAATCCAGTGTTAATCTTATTATTATGCCGCGGTCCGTCGGTTAGCGCAACGTAAGATGTTATTTACTGTGCGCATATTAAATTGCTTGTACAAAGCGAATAAGTTAGATATGCTGCATCTTGGCGCCGCAGTGCATCACAAATTGTGATTTATGCCGCTGCGCTCGTGGAACTTTCATTTAGCGCACAATATATCCGCTGAGGCTCCATTACGATACGGGCTCATTAGTTCTACACTCGGATGTCATTATTATGCGAAGATGAGGTTCTTTTTAAGTCAGCGAGAGGATATGCCATGCGCTAGAAAATGTGAGCACGTGAGGTGTCTCATGTTTACATTCAGTATAAATGTATTCAGTAGATATCTAGGTACCTGTCTATGATGTTTAATATTTCAAAAACGGGTGAACCGATTTTAATGAAACTTACCTAAGAACCATCTCGATTAAACTAGTTTTTGATTTAAAAAAACCGCATCGAAATCGGTCCATCCGTTTGGGAGCTATGATGCCGCTGACACAGATACACTCTTTTTCGTCGGGGGTTAAAAACCCAAGTTACTCGGCGCGGATACGCATCTAGTTGACATGGTAGTCAGTCGGGCTCGGACTACCTAATATTTATCCGGTCTCATGAGCTTATGGTTGTTTTGTTTGGGGGTCTACCAAATCAATTAACATTTCACAACCTATATTTTATGGCCTGACTTGACTGTATTCAGCTGTTAATTGTATTATTCTTACTAAACAATTAATATTGAGGATCTATCTAGGTTCTAGGCATAGACAACTTGTTCTAGGTAAGGTAATGGACACTTTCTTAAGCAGTAAGTACTAAGCAAGAGCCGCTGGGTCATGCGCTCCCAGAGGAAGGACTACGAATTAGTCCGAAACATGTCGGGCTAAACTCGGCTTAAAACAGTAAGTACTTGTATTAAATTTACGGTAGGTAAGTAAGTACATTAGCGAAGCACTTTCAGTCGGCATCGAAAGTACCGCGGCAGACTAGAAATGAAAGTTTTCAGAGTTCATATTTTAAATCATTGTTTACTTGCCTGCTTGCCAAGGGCATTTAAACAGTAATAACTAGAGGTATTCGATCTAACAGTTAAATATCAAGTTTCGTGAAGTATTTATAACTATGTTTCCCTTACTACCCTTACTACTAAGTTAGACTGCTCAACCTCAGTCATCCAGATGGGCGAGCTATTTCCCCCACGGTACTTAGTAGGCGTAATACGTGGAGAGTTCCAGCATAGGTACGACAATGCATTTTCCATTTCTTAAAGCACATTAGCGGAAAAATGTTTCAGCATCATGCACGAAACATGACATAAATCTTCCTCGAGGTCATAGAGCTCGGTCTAAAGTCAGGGGCAGCCGGGCGGAAAATTGCGAACTACCACATCCTCATACCGGGACTTCATGCACATGCTAGAGGGGAATATTTCAACACGATCCACAATGTTGTATTTCTATTCAAAGTTAGCCCTATACCTACCCGGTTTCGATTCTATTCAGTCTGTAATATTTGGGAGTTCGAGTATCGTACTTTGACACTCTTCAGCTAGCAATCGTGACGAGGCGAGGTAGTTTGACTTTGAAGTTTGTTTGGAACTTGAACTTAATTAAATGTATGATAACTTTAACCCACATCAAGTAAAGTACTATCACTATTTCAACATTAAACACCTACTACATAGGTACTAGGGAAAAAACATCAATGATGGTCGTTGCGCGAACAAACTTGACATAGACACCTAATAGTTTGTCCGTAATTCTTTAACCCTGTGTCCTCTGTCCGGCTGACAAACGAACTGTTTATTTAAACTTTAACACCAACGACAGATCTGGTGTTCAACTTTGCCCTTCAGAAACAAAAAGTTTGACGGCTGACGAGTTTTGTATTTGCCGTGGCATTGAAAGTAACTACCTATTTGAATTTCAGCCTAGAACGAAGCAAAGAAACCCCCCCCCCCTTCCCCCTCTCCCTCTATGACCTACCTAAGTTGAAATTATTAGTGTGACAGTAGAGCAGATGGTAGGTAGGTAAACCTACATCATAAACGCATTGTGTTGTGTTACTTTGCGTTATTCTGTGCCTTTGTCTGATTCACAATGTCGAGCGAGCCACAAGATGAGCCATTTCTGCCCTAGAAGCCGTTTTGACAATTTGTCGGATTATGTTCATTTAACAGCAAGCAACGGTTTTTTTAATACAGTTGTTCAAAAAGTGGTACATTTTGTAGCTACGTTTATGCGGAAAGTTGTATTTTTTGTACTAGTGCTCCTTACTTTTCCAAGGCGCCGGCGGTACCCCTGCGCCTTCCTCCATAAATCTGGTTACCTAACCTGGTAGTAACAGAACTTTGAAGACCTGTGAAACTTTCAGGGAAGGAAAAAATAATGGGAAGTTTCTGACACACTGCGGTAAACGACAACGATATAAGTAAAGAAGTCCTCAATCCGCTCTGGGTTCGCGTGGGTAATAAAATTATGACCTTTATTTCTTCCACTTTAGGTTCTACTATTATTATTATTCATTTTGTTTTTGTATGTTTTGTTGTAATAAAAATACCCCTTTTTAATTGTATGTGTATGTGTCGTATTTAGTGACGAGATTACTGTACCTACTTACTACTCATTATAAAACATAGTCCCCCGTTGCGTTTTCTCTGTCTGAACCCGATAAACTCAAAACTACTGAGCGGATTTTTATTCGGTTTTCACTATCGTGCATATGTGTATAATACGTTCTAATATTTTTTTAAAGTAGTAAGTGGAGTCTCTTAAACTCGGAAATTCATATATAGCAATATGAAATGAACAGGTAAACCAATACAACATTATACATTATTATTCGTCAAGGCACCCGTTCCCTGGTCCTCAGCCAGGCTGTGCTTAGTATTAACTCTGCACAAGTTCCAGAGGGTGATGGTTATGACAGGTCTGACTAAACGCAGCAGACGTTCAAAAGGGGCCATTGATTCGCTGAAGCGGCTGTCACTTGAGCCTCGGCGTTCAATTAATAAAACGTATTCACGGCTCCCGGTTCTTCGCTAACTCGTCGATTTATCCCAAGCCATAATGCTATAAATTCAGCTAAAATGTCGTGTACCTCACCATTCAGATGATTAGCGGATGTCTGCGGTGGGCACTTCCAATGATCTCAAATTGTATGAATATTTGGTAGCCGGCAATGTACTTAATAGGACAGTTATTTTTTTTTTACAGGAAGTGTTGATTTAAAAGTGCCTAATTAATTACAACTTCGATAACTTTTTATATTTCCAGTAAAAACTGTACATAAACTATACTCATAGAAGGTAAGTACCTAAATAAAAATATCGGTTTAAATAAACTTCACTCACGTCGAATTTAGCCCTTAGCTTTTTTTCAGGTTATGAGTTATGAGGTTATGGGCCCAGCATGTTTCTATATACTGCGCTCAAACCTTCAGATTCAGAAATAAACGTTTGGTCGCAAGCAATTATGTTTCATCTACAATTTTTGTGCTTACAAACCGTTGTTTTAAAGAAACCTATCTTGATACTCGGAATATAAACCCACGTTTGTATCACTGAATATTATGTATACCTATATACTTTGTGTGTTTTAAACTTGTATGATCTAAGCGACGAAGTCAAAATGTTATTTAATGTTACTCTCTTGGTGATTTAAGGCTGCTAATTGAAGGCATGTAGGTACACACGGCCGGCTTCCGGCAAACAACGACGACAAAGCAACTTTAATACGCCAACCTAAACACAGCCTTTACGCTAACGTCGTTCATTAACACATCAAACCAACGGCGATGGATTGCCATTGCCTCTCATATATTATGTAACAGTCACAAATAACGGGAGTGTTGGGTTACAACAACAAATTGGTAAATTATCCCTTAAAGGGTTCGCTGTAAAAACTAGTCAATTATTCAATATTGCAAACTCAACCTACGACCTTACAAATTAAGCGCGACGGTGACGAGGAAAGCTAAAGCTACCTACGGGACTGCAAATTGATTAATTATGCCCGTTTGTGTGCCTTAATTTAGAGTATTTTGGAAATTTCCTGAAGACAACAATATGAAAATGAAGAGGGTGATCTGTGCCCTAGCTGCTTCGAATTCATCAGCGATCATTGTAATTCAAAATCGGGAGGTTCCTTTCAAGTTCCGCGAAATGAGAGCCGGTTTAATTGGGTCACGAACGAAACGCTGTCGAACATAGCCGGCCATTTACTGAACGACTTTTTCCTTTATTTTACCGCGAATTCCTGTTTGAACTTATAGCTCCGGAAATGATCACTTGCGTTTAACTTGACAACGTTCTAAATCGGACATTGTTTTAATACCATGCAAATTTGTCGATGGCGCAATCGGAAACTTATCTTTTGCTTTTGCAACTAAGAATAAACACAGCAAAGGAAGGAATTTAATACTTTAGGTCATTTTATATGGTAGGTAACAAGGTGTTTCGAATTTTGGAACTGACCGTAGTCAAATGCGTTGCTGTTTAGTTAGCTAACAACACAAATTAGCAGGTTTACCTGGTTTGTCTTCCCAGTGAAACTTCTGTCGCATCTAACCTGCGTTTCAGCGATTGCATTTTTGTGTTCTTCTTGAAATAAAAAAAACCGGCCATGTACGAGTTGGACTCGTGCACGAATAGTTCCGTGCCATTTATCTATAAAAACGGCAAAAAAATCATGTCTGTTGCATACAACCATATTTATTTTATTCTGTTTTTAGTGTTGTTGTTATACTTAGAGGCAACAGAAATACGTCATCTGTGAAAATTTTAAGATTTCAACTGTCTAACTATCACGGTTGGTGACGGACGGACAGACAGACAGATGGACGGACAGCGGAGTCTTAGTAATAGGGTCTCGTGTCCTTTGGGTACGGAACCCTAAAAACAGACTTTGATTCTATAGCTGTTACTTTGGTCGTAGCAGGATTCGAGATTCTTGTGTGGGCTACACTCTTCTAATAATGGTTTTTAGGGTTCCGAAGTTATAATTTCACCATGTCCGTTTGTCTGTTTGTTTGTCTGCCTGTCTGTCTGTCCGCGGCATAGGTCAGAAACCATTGCTACTAGAAAGCTGTAATTTTGCATAGATGTACATAGGTCTTAATTAGGCCAAAAAAGTGCTGGGATAAAATCTCGACAAATATTTTTTTTGGGGTATGTACTGTACCTACACGTAAAGTAGGGATGATTTTTTTATTTCTGGCCCACCCCATAGTGTGGGATATCGTTGGGTAGGTCTTTCAAAAATATTGGGGGTGCTCTAAGATCATTTTTCGATAGAGTTATTCGTTTGCGAAATATTTAGCTTTGAAGTGCTCATTTTTGTTGGAGTCCAGTGTCCCTTCCCCCCTCTACCAGAGAAACTGTTGTATTTGGAAATGTGAAAAAAATCACAGCAGTAGTGCATATACTGAATTTAAAAGGACAACTATCAGAGATAAGCAGGCGTTTCAGGTTTAGGAGTAATAGTTGACCAACTTATTATGTTAGTCTACTTATGTCATGAAACCGATATAAATTGACGCCAGACTGCGTACAGTTTGTTTAGGAGTAGGGTTCTGCTAACACTGGTTTCGAATAGGTGTTATGAAAATACCTCTAAATTAGGTATCTATGCCAGGGCTTTTTCGTCATGACTTAAGAACCCTATCCTGGGCGTGTCTGACACGCTCTTGCCCGGTTTTTTTTAAGGTTTAGCAGAGAGCAAGAGCTACCTAGTATTATTTTCGTATTGAGTTGTACCCTGCTTGCTTGGAGGCTACAAATTTCAAATTATGATTCTCGATAAAGTCTTTATATAATCACAATCACAAAATAAATCATACACAAGTATGTACCTATTAGCACCTTACACGATATTTTCAATAAAATACTTCTTCTTTCTTTATTATTATTTAACACCAAAGAGATTTTTATAAAATAGGTAGCTACATTTCATTTGACGATAGAACCGTGTTTGAACTTAAAAATATTAACAAATAAAAACACGAAAAAGGTATATCCTGTGGTATAAATAAAAATACTGTAAATGTAACAACCTCTAATGAACGTAGCGAAAGCGGTGAGACAAACTTAATTTTATTTCAAAAGACATTAAAACTCGCTGCCAGGAGTGAAAAATAATCTGGGCAAAATTATTGTCTACAAGATGTACGGCAGAGATAGGCTGCTCCTCGGATTATACCATTGTTAGGGTTGAGCCTCGCTCTGATTACTAAATATAACAAATATCCTTCTTATTACGAGTACTTGAAAAAATTTATTAAAGGGTAGCTTGAAGATTTTTTATTACAATACATACTGCTACGCCACCTTATTTATTGTACACTTTGACCCTTTCCATGTATTCTTCATAGTAAAACTTTTTTCAAGTACCTACCCATGTCTTTCATTCCTTGCCATTCATTGTCTCGAATATTTTAACGATTGAAAAAGTCTTAAGTCTTTTTCAGGTACCAAAATACCTATACGTGAAGTGCGTACTAGAAATATTATTAACCTTAGGACCTAAAATTTACTAGGCACTACACAATTTCATTATTCTCTTCAGCGGCAATCCTGGCGATACTCGAAGTTGTAATTAGTTGAAAACCGACTAAAGAGTAAAACAATTTCTGCCTATCCATTGTCTTCACAGAGATCAGAAATTAATTCACTTAAGTGTTTTAAAGGGTTTAAAAGCTCCACTAAAGTTTGTGAAAAATTACTTAGGTAGGTACTTTGTTAGGGTTCCGAAATAAAAAGAGCGATGATGAATTAAGGTTATGATCTGCCGAGCGCTTACTGTAATGGTTTAAGTTTTTGATTTTAATTGAATATATGCTGAAATAATAAAAAAATATTGTAAAACAGAACCAAAGCTACACCTACTTACTACTACACAGTTACATAAAACAGAACAATATGACAATACTAACAAAAAGCCAGGCAAACAAATGCTGAAATTAAGTAAAACGATTATACTTTTTTCTACTCCCATATTGTAATCTGTCAATTAAATAGTAAAAAAGTATACAATAATCATTAATGTTATAAGTCTGTTTCAAGTTCTATGCTGTGTGGTAAAAAAATTGTAACATAATAACCCATGCAAATTTCATTAGGTTACACTTATTGAGTAAAATAATAGCATTTGAAAAAAGAACACTAAGTACGATTCTGATATCGAGTTTTTTTAAACATGCATGTGCCTCGTGATTGGTTGCTTAAACATGAGTAAGAACAGCTGTAAGCCAATCATAAATAAGGAGTATTTTTTTAAGCAAAAATCCGTAACTGAGAACACGCTTATCCTAGCTCTGCTGTGGTCTGTGGTACGGATGCAAATTAAAAAAAAAAGAGTCAGCTGGCGAGTTTCTGATAATGCAAAACGTAGTGATTATATTCTTTTCGATTGATGCAAAAATTGCACTTAAGTAATTAGTTATCGGGTTATCGGATTGGTTTCGGTTTAGTAAAAGAAATTCTAAATGATCGATGATAATGAGATAGGTACTGTGTACTACCGAAGAAATTAAAATAATGGCGCAAACAGTGACGGAAAATGTGCTGCGGGAAAAGTCCAAAAACTTTATAACAAAAACAGATAAGGAAACAACTTCGTGAAATGGTGAATTGAAAAAAGTGTTAAGTACATATTTTTCATTATTTATTGTTATTTTTCCCATTGTCAATGAATCAAACGATGTGTTGCTCTGTAAAGTTTTATTTGAATGAGTTATATTCAATGAGAAAACTTTACACTGAACTTAAGGAAAACTTACCTGATGTAAGTAAACAAAGAAACGAAATTTACCGTTTTTTACTCACATTGTCAATTCCTATATAGATCTTATTGCAATAATCTAAACAAATTAAATTAAGTAAATAAGGTTTAGTCATCGCCATTATCATCATCTTTTTATTTACAATCTTTTTATAACCTCTAAAACTATTCCGCTTTACTGACCACTCTGCTTTACCGACCGGGCAGGTAGTCTGCTTTATCGACAGTATAACTTTAAATTTGAAAATGAAGAAATGTTTTAAGTATTTCTTTACAAATATTTCTTATTTCTACAATGAAGTCGTAGACAAAGTAATGTATGCAACGGTACATAACTGGTCATTATACACTCGTGTGATTTATTATGAAAACTCGCCCTTCGGGCTCGATTTATAAACATACGCACTCATGTATAATGACCTTGGTTATTTTACAGTTGAATAAAATACTATTAAAATACCTACTCACTGAAACATAAGCATTATTAACAGAAAAAAAAACCAGAACAATGCCAACCCCCGGGAATCATACCTGGATACTCAACATTCCGTGTCGCGTGCCATACCCTTACAACAGATTGGCAAATGGACTAAAACGAGATTTTTTTTAAGTCTGTTACGTATTTATTTAGGGCACTAGATTTACCTGTAGTCTTTTCTTCAGAAATACGGCCGTCAATTCAACTAAAAATAAACATGTGTTTTCTAAAGGCCTTAAGAAAACTCGCTAAATTATAATGTAAGTTCCTACCTACCTAATCAAGCCAAACACTACACGTGAAGTGTAACACAAAATACCCAATGGCAACAAATTCCTTAATTAGAAATGTTGTCGGAACCTACGCAAACTGGCTTGCTTGTTCACCATACCTGGGGGCTTATTCATGACAAGTCGATGCGATTGAAAATAACAATTATTCAACCATGATACCTAGCTAGATACCTACTTATGCCTTTACTAGAAATTAAAACTTAAGAATATTGCAACTGGCGCACTTAATGCTTGTGTAAAGGTACCTGAAGCTGGAGGAAGTTTATGCAAGTAGAATTTAAATTTGGAACACCACCAAAATGTAGAAATAAGACGACGGACGTAGTTGGAACAGTGATTTCCTGGGAAATTGCACTAATTATTTAGATTGGTACCTCGAGAAGCGTACCTAAACGTTGCTCTAGCGCTAGAGTTTGTTTTTTGTGCACGCAAGTTAAGTCCTCATGGCCTTCCTTGAAGAAATTCTATTGACTATTGGTAACCAATGCGTGACTTCATCTTTATTGAAGAATAATCTCGGTTTTAACTACTAGGAATGCAACATACAATGACTATGCAAAGAAAAATCCGTTAAGCAGCTGGGTTCATGTTGAATTTCATTCTATGAATGTTTCATAAAAATAAAAACAAAAATAATCAATAAATCGATTATTTTCATTTTTTACTAGGAATGCAGCTGTTTCTATGTTAAGTTGAAATACACAAGTATTTTTCAAAGCAACCTCTAGAAGCAAAACTCTTTTTACGCATTATAAACCATTTCTCCCGTAAATTTTTCATTCGGGCATTGAAAGCAAATTATAACGTGTTATTGTTTTGATAACATAATTTGCTCGTTGACGGTTCACCGGCTGGAATACGTCTGCCGAAGAAACTTATCGCTGAAGCGTGCCCCTTTATCCCTTCCATTTGGAAAATATTTATTTAGCATCCTTTCCTTAAGCCCCGCTCTCAGGTGCGCGATGGCCCCAACTCAAATAAAGGGCAGGCATTTAAATAAGGCACTTTCTCATTACACTCTCAGTTGCGTTTGCTACGCGTGACACATATTTTTATAAATTAATTGAGCTCATATCTGTTTCTGAACACTATTTAAGTTATTTTGCTTTCTGTAGTGGGTACATAATGTTGAAATTGCGCGATATGGCTTGGAAAGTTTAGAACGTAGTGACAATTTCTCAGAGGAATGGTGCTCCACCTTGTCATGTCTTACCTTCAGGTGAGACTGTGGTCCAATGGAAAGACGTTTAATTTTTTTCCTTTGTAGTCATGATTCCCAAGTCAAGAACCAATATTTAGTTTTCAAGAGCAAAAGCGGTGGGTAGCGCTTACGGGGTTGGTGGCATACGATGTTGAAACAATGATAAATCAACGAAGAGTAGGTACTCGTAAGTATTTTTTTCAGCTTCTTGTGGAGATCCGGGCTGGCACTCGAGAAGACATAATTAAAGAAGTCATGTATCCAAGTATAAACGCAAAAACAATTTCCCATTGTGCTCTATCTGGATTGTAATACCTACTTAAGCGTTTCTACCCATAATAGTGTGCCCGCCTCGCAATTTGCATTTCAAGCTTTTTGCTATTTACATTTCCTTGAACTTTCTGTTTAAACTTGGAGAGCGCAACACAAGTTTATCGTGCTGTTAGTTGAAAGAACAGGTTATAGTTTTAATTTTAATTTATAGTAATTTATTGAGGTAAGTAAGCGGATCAATCAAAAGCGGAAAACATTCCCACTGCAAATAATGAATGTTATAGTGCGTAGATATTAGTGTATACTTACATGTAAGTATTAAAAGTTAACCATTTTCATAACCATGTAGTTCTTTTGCTTAATTACCTACATTTAACTAATATGCAAATCATTGCTTTTAATGACATCAAGTAACATTCACAAGGGCATAGGACATTTGCAAATTACTTAACTGAAGTTAGGTGGGTACCTATGATAGCGTTGTTGTTTTACTAAAAACAGATTACTTTTTAAAGAAGCTTATCTATACATAGATCTCCAAAACATTAAAAGAAGTGTACGAGTATCCACATTCCGAGCTTTATTACTCCCGCTCCTCAATTACTTTACCGATCTAAAATCATTATGTATAGGCATGTACGCTCAGACTATGCAGTTCATGTACTCACTCATAATGAGGCGCAGGAATAAAAGCATCTTAGGTATTTTATTATAAATCCTTGAAGATCTTTTTTTTCCTACAATTTAGACGTGTGGTCTGTTTATTTGCGTGATACGTGATTCATCTTGTTTAACTCCGTTTAGAAGCCGAGCAAAAGGACGGCGCAAAAAGAAGGGGCTAAAAGTTTACGTTAGTATTTATATTGTTTGCTAAAAGTTTGACGACAGATGGGAACGCGAGGAGATAGGTAACTGAGGGCCTAATAAACTATATCAAATAGGTATCAATTTTTCAACCATCCTATAAAAAAACATACCTATTCAAAAAAGGACAATTCGCATTAGAGGAAAGCGAGACCCAAATTCACTTTTGTCCCCATTAGGTGGCGTTGATTTTCGGGGACACTGGCCGCATTGAGCTCTCAAAATTTGCAAAAGCATTCGGATACATTCATCCTAATAATTTATTCTGTTATTTCATGTCAAAAGTCACCCCAGTCAAAGAATATATATATATTCAGACACAAAAAAAAAAACATTTGTCATCCGGGATGAATATAATGATGTCTTTGAATATACTTATGTGAGGGATAGTGGAAAAGTATCAATCTCGCGGGCCTGCGATATGACAAATACTTAATAGATTCTTCATTAACTTTCAGAATGGCAAATGCAAGAGGTAATTGGCATAAATAGAATTAGTGGTCATGTCTAAACAAATTGCTTGTTTCTTTAACCTGCCTAACTCGGAACAGGTAACGGGACTTGCTTCCGGATGAGTTCTGCCACAATTTTGGCTACTTCAGTCAGGGGCAGATTTAAGTTTCATTAAACGTCTTGAAGGATATAAATCGTCCGAGTAGCAGACAGAGAACTCCGTAGAAGATAAAAGTACGCCGCCGTATAGTTGAAAAAATAAAAATGAACCGCTCATCGTTGCCGCAGCCTGCAAGATCGGCTCAGAGAGTGATGGCTGACTCGGCAAGGATTGGGTGCTTCCTCGTACAAATCAAGAATAATATAATATTATGAGTAATCACAAGACCGTTCTGAGTGGAGAGCCTTGGGGGAGGCCTATGTCCAGCAGTGGACGTCTTTCGGCTGACATGATGATGATGATAAATAATGCATTTATTCCTCCTGTAAACAATAAACCTACCAGCCTAACCTTCACCGCAAAATTGTCACAACATTGTCATGAAAAAAAAAATCGGTTCAAATAAAAATACTTTAAAGTAGCTAGGTAAACTTGACGTTACGAAACAGTACAAACATTACGGTGCATTTTTAAGTATTGTATATTTAATTAAAAAGTAAAGTTTAGTGATCGTGTTTCCAATCTTTTTTTTTTCATAAGAAGACTGAAAAAAAAATAGAGTAGGTATACCTATTACGCGGTAGCAAAATTATTTATACCTCGATACGCTTAGGATTCTATGGAATTCTTCGCTTCATTCCGGGGCCACTCTCGCTACAATTAGGTAAGTTTAAAGTTTAGCATTTTGCTCTCTATAGTAATACAATCCACTGTATTTTTTAGAAGTATGAAACTAAGATAATTTTATTAAGGATGAGCGCAGAATTAATTATAATAGGTAATACTTGTAACTTAATTACTAGAACGATCAATCTTTAAGTATTTTTTTATACGACGAGGAAGGCAAACGCGCAGTGTGTCACGGGGGGGGGGGGGGGGGGGGATTTGCAAATGCGTTGCCAATCTAGAGAGCTAAGATTAAATGCCTCTTGTGCCCGTGATTACACCAATACACTAATACATTACGAAAAAAATACAAAGACGTGCGAGCTTTCGCGGTACCAGTTTCTTTTTGAATTTAACTATCAAGGATCTGATTTTTATACGTAAGTACGTACAAGACAGATCATCATCATCATCATGTCAGCCGAAAGAAGTCCACTGCTGGACATAGGCCTCCCCCAAGGCTCTCCAGTCAGACAGCAAAAGCAGTTCTTTTAATCAATTTTATAGGGCTTTATTTATGTATCCGCTGTTACCAGGTCAAACCTCAAAGGCTCGTCGAAAACCATCACGTCAACATTGTTCCAATTTATCCACACTCGAGTACAAAGGTTCGATCCGAAGTGAGGAGAAGTGAGCAACGAATGGCAAGCCATTTTTGTCTGCTTTAATTAAGTCACGAACAGATTGCTGGCTGGTCCGTTTTCTTAGCTCAGGTAATCGCGATTGGGAGCGCATTAATTCAAAACTCACTTATTGAGTACTCGTGCAGGATTGCTAACAACCTTACTTGAGCACGTCGCATTAACGAAGATGCTTAAATTCGACGCAAAAATTCTTTATCAATAGACTCAACCAGCGGGTAAGAGGGCTTTTATTCGCTGTAATTCTATTTTTATGAAATGCTAAAATGTGGTAAGCGACGTAAGTTCTGTGTGAACAGAATTCAGATCAAATAGGATTCAGTATAAGTGGTACTTGACCTGGTGGTCATTAGCTGACTGATCAATTGCTCATTTGGTAGTGACCACGGTACCGAGCCATTTGTTGCGTATCCGATTTCCATTTCAGTGTTTATCCTGTATCTGGGTGTTCGTTATTTATCAGTTACCTACTTTTGCAACTAAATAACGTAGGTACTTGTTGGCCACCAAAATGGTAGGTATAATAGTTTAAAAAAATTGTTGTCGGCTCCTGCGAAAATTTCAAGATCATTGCGCCAAAGTTGCCTTACGAAATGCCTTCTACGTAGGTACAATACAATACATGATGCATGCAACTACATAGAAAGTAAATTCCACACTTGGTATTCTGACGCAGTCAATCCCTTTCTCCTGATTGCTATTGATGTATTTCTCTCCGGTCAGCGGCATTTCCTAGTGTTTTCAACACAACATCGAGTTACTTAAATTATTACGTACTTAAGTATTTTTCAATCGGAAAATGGCCACAATATTCATTCAGGTGTAGGTTTGCCAATGAAGTAAGCAGCTTAATCCATGACACTTGTTTCCTGGCGTTGTATTTCGGGCGGGCGAGTTCGCTCGAGATGATATCTTACGTATTCCTTGTTTTCCGGTGACAAGAGGTTTTATGGTACAAATCTCAGCGGTTTTCCTCATCTCATGCAGACGCCGCGCTGTCTCTAAGGCAAAGGGAAACGATCCGACAGCCCGGATTATTTATTAGGCCCTATGTTTCAACGTGCCTCCATTCGAAAAGCTTGCTGCGAAATCTTCTCTATTACGTTTACATAAAAGAATCGCTACTCTTTATTGTGTGAAAATCTCGTAAATCTGATATTTTCGGACGCATAATGAGCACACGCTGCGTTCGCCGGAGGGTTTATATGTGAGGCAATCGTGATCGGATACTCTGGTAGTAATTAATTTAATAAAGATTTAAAAACCAAATTTTTCAATATTGTTAAGTAAGTATTAGTTACAGATACAGAATTGACCTGGGTACTCGAGCTGGGAACGTCAAGTTAAACCCGAGTTAGTGTCTAACCCAAGTCGGAGCAAGTCGGCCGCGTGCTAGGTATAGTATAAGGAGGTCCTTGAGGACTTTTAGTTGATGTGAATAGATTACACAGTTACAAAACGTTTTAATTGCAAAAAGGCTAGTGTCGCAAACTCCTTGTTAGTTTTTATCATATGACGCTTTTTATGTTCTTTTTTACTTTTGTTTTAATATTTTTGTCATGTCTTGTCAGTAGTACTAGTGGTTGGTTTGTGTTGTTCCTTTTGTCTTTTTATTTGCTTATTAAACCACTTTTCAACTAGTTTTCATCTTTCATTCATTCAATATACAGTCCACATTTTCGTCCGTTTCAGCTAGGTATGAACAAATAAATAAATTTCATGATACAAATATTTATTTTATCTCTAGTTTTGACTACTGTAAAGTAATGTATATATATATAAAGAAAAGTCCTGCTTTGACTGAATGACTGATCAATGCCCAGCCCAAACCCTGGATCTAGAAAGCTGAAATTTGACATTATAGAGGTTCTTTTTATAATAAGGCGGGATTTTTCGAAATTCTCACGGGATAGAGAGTTCTGCCAAGGGAGCAAAGCCGCACTCGTGTTTTAAGGACCATCATTATGTAACAGTTGCATTAGCTGTTTTAAATGATTCGCGGTTAATTGTATTGTATGTCTAGTTGCATTAGCTACCTACCTATTTATTGAAAAATGCTAATAAAGTATTTGAATCGGAAAAATGTGGAAGAAACTTGAACAATAACACATCAAAAGTTTATTTTGTTCGACGTCGCGTCGGTATAACTTGTTACCCGACTGCGTCACACCAAGGAAGTTAATATGTGTTTTCAGTTGATTACTATTTACACGAAAATAATTACGCAAAAAGTCATAATGCCGCTGCCTATTACATGACGCTGTGTGCATGCTAATCCGTTCACATCAATTTTATTAATCTGTAAAGGTGATGAATCTTATTTCAAATCGTTAAGTTGTTTGGATAATGTATAAATATAATTTATCAAGTTAGTTGGTAGTTTGGGTGGCCGGGTCTCCAAATGGAGTAGATATTTCACTTAAAAGTACGCAAGTCTGAATAGTACATTGAAATTTATGAGTGACCCCTGCGGACAATGTATGGTAGAGGGCTTTCCTTGAATAGTGCTTTTAGATATACTTACTTTCAAACACATCGGAAACACGACTTTATTTTATGGCAATTACAATATTTCATCTGCGGACAGAAATTTTATTATTTTAGTGCTCAGGTACGTATGCAAATTAACTTACTGGTACAAGCATTACCATAACGAAATTGTTATTATGTGTTTTGTAATTTCTTGTCTTATTAAATATATACGCAGCACGCACCTATTAAGTGCACAAAATCGCTTTAAGAAAGTATTTATTAACAGGTTGCCAAATAATTTTCCGAAAGAGTTTCCGGTTTTCCATCTCGATATTGACATTTTATCTTATTACGAACTGTTTTACTTTTGTTAATCTAAATCTCGTCGTACTTAATAGTTATAGAACGAATGAATTTCGATTTGTTTTTCCTTTAGACCTTTAATGAGTGCCACGTAAAAATATAGTAAAAAACAAACTATACAATCTGTACTAGGTTTATAGCTCCTAGTAGAAAAGCATAGCTGTAAAAAATAGTCCCCTAGCGTAAACTTGACGCGCGCTCGACTTTGTTAGCACACTCGTATGAAGAAAAATGTCCCCGCGTAAGCCTTTGCTCTCCACTCGCCGGGAATGGTAAATAGAGATTTATTAAAGGGGGACGTTCCTAACACAGTGACAACTTTTTAAGGAATTAAACTCACAGAATTGACGGGATAATCGTGTAAGAGGAGTAGGTACCTAAGTACCAGGGTAAAGAGGTGAAATGAAATGAAGGGCGGTTTCTTCGTAACTGTCACATCATTGTCGTAAATCTCTCCTTTACATCTCTTCTCTACAACATAATATAAAGTTGCTTCCCGCCGTCTGTCCCTCTGAATGCCTGTATGTATGCGCCTAGATTTTCCAAACTACACAACTGATTTCAATGCGGTGTACGTCAATGGATAGATTGATTCAAGAGGAAGGTTTATATGTATAGTTCAATATTATTTAACCATGGCCTCGCCTCGCCATGGTTGTAACTTTACCATGTGCAGCAACTGACAACACATTAGTAGTACCTTTTCCATCTGTTTTCTACTCTTATAAGCATCCAACATTTCGAAATACTTGCATATTTGTTACCTTGCTATATGTTTGTAAAATGCTGTATAAAAAAATATACTCAGGTATTAAAAATGGCTATATTGACCTAAAGATATTAGAGAATCTAAGATTAATAATTTCAAGGAATACTTGAGAGAGTGCTTGTCTCGTTCTAGTTAAAATTAAACAACCCGCTCGTTCTAGTTAAAATGAAATACTCAACTCATTCGTAGCTAATCTAATACTTTAGTCATCATCATCATCATCGTTATTTAATAATAATAAATATAACTTACGATGTTGTTGCGTATATTACATGCTTGCACTGTTGTGTTCCGGTGTGGAGAGTAAGACAGCCGGTGTAATTACGGGCACAAGAGGCATTTCATCTTAGTCCTCTAGGTTGGCAACGCATCTGCAAACCTTTGGGAGTTGCGGGTGTCTATGGGCAGTGGTGATCACTTACCATCAGGTGACCCACTTGCTCGCTTGCCTTCCTCGTTGTATAAAAAAAAATGTTGAATCTTAAATAATGTCATTTAACGTTATTTTTTTCGAAAACGTACTTACAGTATATTTTCTTATAAAGCGGCATATATAATCATGCGTGAAAAATCCCTGTGCTATAAGTAATGCCGTCGCATACGGGTAAAAAGCAACATATTAACTAAATTAAACCATTTGCGGTAATCAGAGAGGCTGACAGTCATTTGTTCGCTATACGAGGACTAATTAAACAGATTTTGCCTTCATGAATCCGGTCACGGCAGGAAAATTAAAATAATGGGTACCGTGGTAATAAAAACCTGTGGCAATTCTTAATAAGTATATTTTGGGGTAATTTAAATATCACTTAAGTAGTCATCTTTGTGAAAAATATTTATGAATCTTCAAAAGTACTTAACGATAAAAAATAGGTTCTATTTTAGTACTTTTGTACTCGTACTAACTGTTACTGTAGCCTACATCTCCCAGTACAGTAGTACCTCTATATAATGGAATGATGTATCATAGGCTGTAAGAATCGAGTGAAACTAATGAACGTTTTGGTGTCATCCATTATACGACTTTACTCAACAAATAATTTTATAATTGTTGTCACTCAAAACACCCAAGAGCGGAAATGTTATAAGTAGAGTTGTTTGGTAGCAATTCGGTACAGAGAGCAGTTGTTACATCTTTCATAACAGAATGTAGCTGCTAATCCAGTCCAGCTTTTATTTTTCGTTTTTTTTCACGTTTGTTCTCGCGACCTCATTCTTGAACTTTTTTTTTTTTTCGTTTCAAAAAAAGGAATAGAGACAGTAAAAATCCTATATAAGTATTATCGTACCTGTTCACAATATTTCACGAAGATTGTTTAATTTTTGAACATTTTCCTTTTTATTTCTTTGAACTTTTTCAAAAAACTAACCGACAAAAAATATATGTACCTACCTATATTAGAAAATTTGCATACAAAATTTCACGAGAATCGGTTGAGCCCTGTAGAGAAGAATAGTCGGACAGACGACGACCAGACAGACATACGACAGGCTCGGTCAATAAACTAAAAAAATATGTTTGAAGGTTAATTCATAGATAGGTTAACTGGTAGAGATCCCTTTAAGGGATAAGTTCGCCTTTGTACATTTGCTTTTGTTCCATTATCTGTATTTTTTTGTTTTATGTGCAATAAAGAGATATACATATATACATACATACATAAAAATAGATAACTTGTTCGAATTAGGTATATATTTATGTATCATCTTTAAACTAAAATAAGTAGTTTATTTATTCATTAATTGCTTTCAATAGGCGTGAAAAGACTTTGCTGAGATTAGAAAGATATGCATATGTATATCTATTATAAAAAACACAGTGCGACAATTACTTATATTGCAAAAACACGCGTGTGTTATATTAATGAACTTAAATACTACTTACGTAATAAGAGTCAATTTGCAAGCTAGTGTGTTGAACAATTATTTAATGGAAATCGTATTCGCAAAATTGTACAGGAGTGGATCTAACTTTTTACCATTCAGTCATTCTTACTCGTTAATCCTGCCGCTAAGCAGTAGTGCTTGCACTGTTGTGTTCCGGTGTGGAGAGTAAGACAGCCGGTGTAATTAAGGGCACAAGAGGTATTTCATCTTAGCCCCCTAGGTTGGCAACGCATCTGCAAACCCTCCGGAGTTGCGGGTGTCTATGGGCAGTGGTGATCACTTACCATCAGGTGACCCACTTGCTCGCTTGCCTTCCTCGTTGTATAAAAAAAAATCATTGAAATTTAAAAAGTACTCAAAATCAGCTCCACTGCATTACTTGTCCAGAAATGACACGAGAATCCTTACCGTAGTTACAACATCTTATGTTTACCTAGCTCAGACTGTTGGAGCAAATCGTTTTGTAATAATGATAACGATTGAAAAAATGTTTTTTTGTTGGCGAAAGGACCGACCGCAAAAAAAATAAAAGGATCCATGAAACCCTTTTCCTAGTTCCATTTGTTTTTTCTATAAATTGTGCGAATTTTTTCAGAGTTATTCAGGTTGTTGGCTTGGGAATACCCACGATATGTTAATTTACGACAGCGTAATGTAAATAGGCGCGGGCAATTTATGTCACTAAAACACTCCCTGGGAAAACTTGAGGCCGGTGGCCACAGACTAGCCGCGGCAGATGCTTCATTTGGTGGAAAAAGACATGAAAATATGTTATTTCAATCCAAATCAAAGAATCCAATATTTTTTCCGTTACATTTATTTTCTATACCTAGTTAAATTTGGCTTTAAATACTTACTTCACAAAAAATTAAACACCTCTAGAAGGTTTCATGTTATGTTACTAAATGTAGGTAATAATGTAGAGTCAAGCTCATTCTTATACATTTTTACAATAACTGGCTTATTCCCCGCGGCTTTGCCCCGTGAAATATTTCAAAATGGGCTAGTTCCCTACCCCGTGGGAATTTCGAAAAATTCCTTCTTAGTGCACCTCTAGAATACTCAAGGTATTATGTTTGCCAAATTTCAAGTCTCTGGGTTCTGTAATTCAGGCTGTGCGTTGTCAGTCAGTTAGTCAGTCACGGTACTGTTTTATAGGTATAAAAGAAGATGTAGCAATGTTAAAAATAGCAGCGGTTTTTAATAAGTACAAAGTATATTTTTAATAAGTACTATATCTGTATTTGTTACACTGGACTGCGGCCGCGCGGGCGAGCTCAGCTAGCCGCGCCGCGCCGCCGATGCTTACCAATCGAGAAGGGATTGTTCTCCAAAAACCTTACGTATTATTTGAAGTGAATTTATATTTTTATGTATAAACTGCTGCTTAGTTTCTACAATAACTAGAAGTACCTTATAGGTTTTGATACCACGGCAATTTGTATGGAAACACCCTTTTTATGGATTGTGTTGATTTAGAAGCTTGAATTTTTCACAGCGTTAAGGGACTGTGGGCTTGAGTATTTGATATTAATTTCAGCTTGCTACGTCCACGCGTTCCAGCGAAAAAGGGTCTTGACAGACAGACAGACAGACAGACGGACGTGATCCTATAAGAGTTCCGTTTTTCCTTTTGAGGTACGGAACCCTAAAAAAGTGTTGGGCCTTGGGACTTCAAGTCGTAGGCTTTTTTTTTTTTACCAACAATCATCATAGCTTAGGTGGGAATAGTGATAGCACCCCATGGCAGCGCCACAGTATGTAAAGTAACTTTTTCTTAACGTGAAATCTTTTTCGATATACGGCTTTCTTCAATTTTTTTTAGTTATTAGTAGGATGATTTTTTCTTTATCTATGCTATAAAAAAGATAATACTGTAACATGTGACATGATGACAGTTCATTGCAAAAAGAAAAATAACAGTAACAGTAAAAATGGAACAAGATTTTATATAAATTAATTTACATAGGTAATTGAAGATGTTTAAGTGCATAACAACATTGCGGAGCAGAGAAGGAGCACCCTGTGTCAGGCCAGAATTCTACAAGTCAGTGAGGCTTTGATTTATTTTTTAAATATTCTTCCCTGTGGCTCTACTAAAAAGGAAGTCAATGCTTTTGAAGCTTTACTTTACTGGTAAATGAATAAACTTACTTAGCTCCTCCGCGAAATACTGAAGTCCAGTCATGCATGGACCTCCGAAAAGCAACGCCTGAACCAATCTGTACTTCCTAGATATAAACGACTAAAAGCAAGATCCTACCTAGGGCTTACCTCCCTACGCTACGCGTCGAAACCGCCTGAGGGTCGAGGACGACTTTTCGAATCCTGCGTCACGTAAAATCGAATAGTAAACGTTGTCGAGTTTGTACGTCGTTTGGAACAGCGCCCGCCCGTGAGCGTATTTGGAACTAAAATTTGGTATGAGGTTTCTCGATCTCGGTAAGATAACTGTAACTTTAAGCAGGATTCGACAAGTCGTGCTCGACCCTCAGCAAGAGTTACCATGAAAAGTTTAGGAAGGGAAGGAAACCTTCCAATAACACTTAAGCGAAAACTCGTTGACACTGTGTGTATCTTGCCCGTCCTAACCTACGCTCTGACCGTAACACCGATGGAGCGCAGCATATTACATGTAAAAAGGACGTAAAATCCGTAACACCATGCTGCGCTCGAAAACACGCATTGCCGACTTGGGCAAAACTACTAATAGACATAAAGTGGAACTTGGCCAGACACGTCTGTTACATGCACCCGCAGACGTGCGCTCACACAACCACTTGGCCAGACACGTCTGTTACATGCACCCACAGACGTGAGCTCACACAACCACTTGGCCAGACACGTCTGTTACATGCACCCGCAGACGTGCGCTCACACTACCACTTGGTGGGTGTCGGAGATCGTCAGCGACGACGGGGAAGACGAAAACGGGTATGAAAGGAACTGACCTGATATAGCGGCAGATCGGGAGTGGCGCTGTTTGAGGCCCTCGCCCAGCAGTGGGACACAACGAGTATAATAAATTAGTTAAAAAGAAAAGAGTCCCTTAATTGCATTCAGTCGACAATATGAGTTGCACAATTACTCGTGTACGCCCTAATGCCAATAAAATCCTAAACTACGGATTAAAATGAAATGAAGCAGAACAGAACGCGAAAAACTCCACGTAATTATTAAACCCTGCTCTTTTGTCTGCTTTACGTTAAACCAGCTCGGCGTCTTTGTAATGCTTTGGCGAAATGCTGAAGCTCGCATTGTATTGCGGCCGTGTGCGAAACGTTGTTAAACATTCAGTGAGAGCACCTATGAGCTATTTGCGAGAGTTAAAATAAATGCAACCTTAGTGTATGTTTTGCGGGGTGGGTCAAGCAACAAGCGGTTTTATTAGGATTCCGTACCTCAAAAGATTAAAAACGGAACCTTCACTTCGTGGTCCGTCTGTCTTTCTGTCTATCAAGACCCTTTTTCTCTGGAAAACGTGGAAGTAGCATGCTAAAACTAATGTCAGAACCTGAAAGCAATCTCATTAATCAGTGAAAAAATCTACCTTCTGAGTCAACCCAAGCGGTCACAATGATCTGCACAAGCTTTTATGTCTATAACAATAAAGAAGTGCTTAGATCATTGTGAACGCGTCGGTTGCTTAGCTATTTTAGCAGCTGACTGCACATACAGCAATAGGTATAACAGCATCACAAAACTCCTGCAAAAAAAAAACACATTTCTTTTCGCTTAGTTTGGGACTAAGTTCAATTGATGTTAAATGAGTAACGACATTTATTTATTAATTTGGAGCTATGGTGGCGTTTAGATTAGATTAGCTTATTTATTAACTCAATATAAAATTACATTGTAAATGTCATCAAGTCAAGGTCAAGTTAGTGTTGCGTCAGGCATGGTGATGGTGATGTCGCGCTTATATATTATTCTTACCTTAATTACCTTAACAAGAAACGCTTGAGGTTAGTATTTACTCAAGTACCTCGCGTCAATATATTCATTATTAAAATAATTTACAATACAAGGCGCAGATAGGTTAAAGTTTAAGTTCAAATTTAGCTGCCGCCTGCATCTTACGCCCCCTCAACCCCACCGATGCGAAATATAAAACAAAAGATTTTAATTAGCAAAGGATCATGCCCTTGTATTGTATCTAAACCTATTCATGAAATGGTATAACGTTGGTGAATTTATATTCGTGATTACGGTACGGTAGTAAAATAATGTACCTAATTGTTATAATATACATATTTAAGAAAAAAGTTATAACGAGCAATTATGACCATGTTCTTCGATGCACAACGTAATTCCAGTCATATTTTCGTAGATACGTATTTTCATACATTCATTTAGTATCGTAACAGAGGCCAGAGGGACGAGCACGACTTTACGAATGCTGCGTAACGTTACAGTTATCGTATCGAGATCGAGAAACCTCATACTAAATTTTAGTTCCAAAAACGCTCACGGGCGGGCGCTGTTCCGAACGTCATACAAACTCAAACGTTTACAACGTTTACTATTCGATTTTACTTGACGCAGGTTTTGAAAAGTCGTGCTCGACCCTCCGAGTACGAATATTCGAAACCTGTGTCACGTAAAATCGAATAGTAAACGTTATCAAGTTTGTATGACGTTTGGAACAGCGCCCGCCCGTGAGCGCATTTGGAACTAAAATTTAGTAGGTATGACGTTTCTCGATCTCGATACGATAACCGTAACGTTACGCAGGATTCGGAAAGTCGTGCTCGACCGTACATAACCGTATTTTGTTTGATTAACGTAGAGAGTTCTAGGGCTGTTAATTAATTTTAACTCTTAACTTTTAAAATATTTCTTTATTCTCCTCAAAGTTGGAGTCACTATGGGCGGCTCTTAAAGTACTGAAACTGTACTTTTAATTTGTGGAGAGTCACAAGTTGGTAACTGAATAATTTCAAGTCGAAAACTTACGGGTGGCGGCGCGTTCAAATTAAAGTGAAATAATAAACTTATTTTATAAGTAATTAAATTAACTTTGGTTACTGTTATTCCAAAGTACACTGGCAGCCAGTACTTAATGAGCACGAAGAAAGCGGTACGCCGAAGGTAGACAGCAGAACTGTTGTTAATATCTGCGCTTGACGTAGCGTGACGGCGCGCGGAAGATTTTCATGTCATCGGCTCGTTTAAATGTGTTTATCCCGATGTTTCCACAGGCTCATCTGATTATCTACGAACCCCTGTTCGGGATTTAAACGTTGCTCCGCTGGCGTCTATTATTATTCATGACATAAATTTGCTCTGCAAGGAAGGCATTAGACGAAAACTCATTAAAAGCGAGACGCGGACTGACTTTTCAAACTAGACACGTTAAGTCCACGCGTGACGCAAGATGAGAGTAATTGCCATTCGCGACAAGTAAAACCCGCTGATTATTAAAACCCGCTGCCGTTGACACTAATTTGTAAACTTTTACTATTTGCATTAACTTCATTACGCGCTTTCTTACTTCAAATTGACTTTTACACATTTCAAGTGGTCAGTTACGAGTATAACAAACGAACAACCAAAGAGAAGGAGGCTACTCCAATGCCCAGATTTAAAAAATATATAGTTTTGGTGCAGACCTCAGTCGTGAATTTTAGTATACTAGGAGGATGAATAGGAAACTTTTCCTCATATTAATAAGTGGATTGCAACAAGTTGTGGTGTGCAACAGAGAGACAGATTAGCATACTTTTATCACGGATACATAATTTCAAAATAAAGCAAGGCGAAGCATGGAAAGGCTATTTGTGCTATCGTAAACTAGGGAATTAAGAGTGATTGAAATTTTCAAATCGATAATTTAGCTATTCTTTCACATATACCTTAAGCTACACATTTAGATAGTTGATTGTATTGCAAGTAAGACAAGGCAGGCTTACAATGTTAATATACAGTATTATAACTACACTGATATACGACAACAACGAATTTTACGTAAGTAAATATAAATACCTACTTTATATATACAAAATAAAGAAAAAAAAATACAAGTTACAAACAATAAGATAAAAGTACATAGGCACAAAAGCGGACTTACCCGTTTAATTAAGGGACTCTACCAGTCAACCTTTGATAATATGTGAGTATTTTCAAATGAGAAACAAATCGTCAAATTTATTCAGCAAAAACGTCGATTTAGCGTTCAGTCAAGTAACCAATTTAATTTAGTATTTGATAGGCTAGTCAATTCGGGCAGCTCGTTTGTGCGGTAGATTAGTACCGTACGTAATGTTGACCCCCGATGTCCCTCCGATAAGCCGAGGGTTGCTTCGAGACCCAATATGCGAGCCCGTTACATTGACGACTGTATTGCTGCATGCTTATCTTCCGACCGATATGATAATAATTATAATGAAAAAGCTGCCAGTAACGAAATTTGATGGTAAAACGTCAATTAACTGTATTGCCAATTTTGTATGCAATGTTTTTCAATTCTACTCGTACCATCAAAAATCCAATCGTGGTTGGTGAGTGGCTAAAGTAACAAAATCTCAATTGTATAGTTTGTGGTCATTAAAATGGTCTGTCTTTGACTGTACCTATATAATTCACAGCGTTGCGTTACTCCATGCTTTTGTCGTGCGTACTTACCCCAAGATTACTCAGCCAGTAAACTGCGGTAATTTTAGTAGGTACGTAGGTATACGTCTTCGGAAATAGCTAAATAATATTTTGAAGCGGAGCAGAGCAATATAAATAAGGCAGAAAACTATATAACACCTAGTTAAAATGTATAGAAGCGGAGCAAAGCAATATAAAGAAGGCAGTGAACTATAAGACCCAGTTAAAATGCGTAGAAGCGGAGCAGAACAATATAAATAAGGCAGAAAACTATAAGACCTAGTTAAAATGCGTAGAAGCGGAGCAGAACAATATAAATAAGGCAGTGAACTACAAGACCTAGTTGAAATGCGTAGAAGCGGAGCAGAACAATATAAATAAGGCAGTGAACTACAAGACCCAGTTAAAATGCGTAGAAGCGGAGCAGAGCAATATAAATAAGGCAGAGAATTATAAGACCTAGTTAAAATATATCGAAGCGGAGCAGAGCAATATAAATAACTCTAGGAAGTAGTTAAAATGTGTAGAAGCGGCCATAGACATGAATGATTGGGTTAAGTTAACAACAAAAAAACTCAAGTGCCCTCGAAGTGCCTCAAAACCTAAGACCTATTGTAATCGTATTTAAAAACAGTTTTGTTCGCGATTCCAAAGTCCGCGTTTATAGTTAGAGTGGAAATTATTTAGTCAACGGGCCTTCCAACCTCGTGTGCATTAATAAACAATCTCGCAGCGATTCATCGCAGATTGAACGGGTGAGGAGTGCTGCGTCACCGATGTTTTCCTGTAATTTAGATTGACTTGTTTCGAGCCTAGTCGAATTGTTTTTCGGGTCGGGCATGCACAGAACAACACTCTGGCACATTGCTGAAGTGCGCAATTTATTATTCACAAATAGACTACAGAAATTGAGTTTTAACGAAGACAAATTGAACTAAAGCGGAATCAATTACGGGAGATTTATTTTCACCGAGAGAAAGAATTAAGTAACTGGGAGGCAGAAAGCGCAATGTAAATTGAATTTTTGTCGTTGCCTAAAGAAAAAGATGGGGACGGCGGCCTCAGTCGAGGAGCGTACCGCTGTTACATAAATGTAAAGACTAACTTTAATGACGCCATGCTATTTTTAACTGACTTCAAAAAAAGAAGGAGGTTCTCAATTCGTCTGAATATTTATCTTTTTTTTTTAAGGCGATTTGAATGTGATGACAGGTATAGTCTGGTACCTTATAACGACAGACTTATTATACTCATTTTATTGATCTAGCCAGTCCTTCAAGTAGGTATAACGTCGTATTTATAACGTTGAGGGTAAACTTAGGTAGGTACCTGTGCTTACTGTGCCCCGAGCACGAGCATTTGAGCTCTACGTAACGTAGGTAATCGTATCGCCATTGAGAAAAATCATATTGTTATTAAATTTTAGTACTAAATAGTTTCACGGGTGGAGCTGCTCCAAACATCATACAAATTTTGTCTATAACGTTTATTACTTGATTACGTTACGTAGGTTTCAAATGTTCGTGCTAGTGGCACTGAACAACTCAAAACTTGCGCGCAAGTTTGGACTTTATTCGACAGCGACTGAGGCCAATGAGGCTACAATTGTAGCCTTTCCGCGCTTTATTTTCGGCGTGCTGGTGACATATCTGTAGATACTTATATCTTTTTTTATATGTAATATAATTGGTGTGGTATGGCGTTGTATGTGTTATCAGTTATCAATGTTATTTGATATCATTACACGGATATTATCGTGGACACAGATTAACTGGATAAGGTTTATAAAATATCAGTTATTTTGCTTTGATAAAGGGTTTTAATGGGACGGTAAAGGAAAACTGGGAATAAGCATAGGATTATAAGTATTCAGCCAAGCATGCAGTGGGCGGTTAAATAGTCATTGGGGAGGAAGAGATACGTTTGTAGTCTACTGCGTGAAAGGAATTCGGTGATCTGAATGATGGGTCCAGGGTGTCTGCTGGGCGAAGTATTCTTATCTGTGCATTACACATTTTATAATACCTACGCGCGCGTGTAGGTACTAGAAGAAGTTAAACGGACTCTAAAATCTACATTCCTTTCACTCAACCGTATTTTCTTGTCAAAAGAGTGCTACTTACCGTGTAGTTATTTTGGCTACTGAAGCTGTTTATAAAATTCTTTATCTATCTGGTACCTTTGAACTGTTTTAAACAAAGGTAAGTACAATTATCTAAGATAGTGTGTAAGTGTATAAGGGCGTCCAAGCATAAAATTCTGAAATTTCATGTTACCTATTCATTTCGTATCTGGTCACTGGATTGTTAAACCTATTTTTTTTTACTCAGATGATAGTACGGTCTCTCCTCAACATTTTTGCTGTTTTGAAATAGACAAAATGTTAGCATAGGTTTAATTGTGTTTTTTTTTTCATATAGGTAAGTCGAAAAAAATAAAGAATTGGTACATTAGTATCTCATCAAAAGCTATGCACGCACGAAACCTACACCTAATTCTTCGTAATGAACCCACTTAAAAATGTGTTGTCGCATTTTATTCCAATAATGTATATTTTATTAAATAAAAAACTGGTTTTCCGTCGTAAAAATAACAAAGTTTGATAGGTAGGTAGGGTTTATCTTGGTTTCGGTGACCCGTGAAGATAAACTGAAACAGTAGGTAGGTACCTACCTAAAGAAGCAAAAATAATCGCCCATAATTTTTTCCTTGATTAATGTACAGTCGAGGAAGTTAACTCCTGACCCACCATAGAACATTTTCATAGTAAATGTCATACTTAATGATTTTGATTGTCAAGCTATGCGTTATCACTATGGCGTTTACTGTGAAAAGGTTCCATGGTGGGTCAGGAATTAATTTCCTCGACCGTACTTATAAAAACCGTTAGTTAAATAAACAGCAAACAACAGCAGCTTTTACAATAAACAGCAAAAATTAATTGTGCCGCTGAGCATATTGGTAAAAATGGTGGTTGTCAAACACGATGAGCCGTATCCACAACAAGGAAAAGTGAAGAGCTACGGATCGAAGGTAATTCAGAGCCGGTTTATAGGATAAGAGACTGTGTAAATGTGGTCTCTCGATTTATGGTGTCTTTTATAGTTATTTGTGTATTTACAATGCGCTTCCAGTGGTTTAGCGCGCGCCATCCAGCAGATGTTGCGTTCTCACCTGGCCCGCCGGCCGGCGCGCGCGCACGCGACGGCTGTACTTTGCCACGCTCTTATTATTACACCACACCCTCCCTAAACCGTATTTAATGTCCATGGAATTACAGCATATTCACACGCGAAACCAATCAAATCAAAGATCATGGATTTTATTATTTAGTATTGGCAATTTGTCTTTTTACCCGACTGCACCGACCACTAATTAGCGATCCGAATGTCATTGTGAGCACATCCGCAAATTATCACCTAGAACCATGCAACAATTCTAAAATACTTCACAAAGGCAATGTAAAACGTTGACACTTTCGACTTCTAAACTTGTTAGTTAGGCAGTCGTAGAACCCTTTAAATTTTGATTTCTACCAGACACGAAACCCCGGGATGTTCTAAATGGTTGACTTTGACATTAATGCATATCCATTAAAAGTTTATCGCAGAGTATGTTTAATTAGTTTGCTTGCCCATGTCAAAGGGGAAACTTTTTAACTAACTGTGTTGCTACTATGCCTCTATTGGATTGGAATTACTATGTTAGACACTTTCGTGGCTTAGAAATAGAGAACTTAATGATAAAAGTAGCCAGAACTTTGTCGATACCTTGAGACTCGGATGTCGTTAGGTTTGTCGACGTTGTTTCATCTTGAGAGGCAAAAGTAGCCGGTTCATGTTTACCGATATTAGAGAACGTACCTATCTGCTCCCAGTCTGCTTAGTTCTGTTTTCATAATAAAACTTAATATACTATCGAACCAACTCAGTCGTAACCAACTGAGTAGGTAACCTTTTCGTAGAATATTGTCATGGTGACATCGCATTGCCTGAACGTTCTACGGTGGGTCAGGATTCAAATGGGTCGACTGTACATCAATATTTGACCATCATGTATCATCTGCTCACGCGACTTGATATCTATTGGTATTTCCGGTTTTATTTCTTACCCTAGCTTGACCAACCGTATCCGCTGTGGTGCTACGTTCGAAGTCTTTCTAATTTTTTGGAACTCTGTTTGGTCGAAAGACATATTTTTAAATGCAATTAGTGAAGCTGTGTGCGGTGTATGCAGCGGCGCGGGCAGTGTTTGCACGCGGCGGTGCAGCTTCACGCTCCAGGCCCCAAATTCGTGCATTTTGATGGGTATTGCCTTTGTCATGATAAAAACTTGATCGAACGAGGGCGAACCGCCTGCCTCGGAAATGAGTCCATACATTTTATTTCACATTGTGATGTTTTTGATTAAATTTTATTGCCCGATCGCTTTGTGCTTTAATAGCACTGCTAATGTACCTACTGATTGCTTTTGGAAACAATCGACGTCGAGTTTTAATAAACTAATTAAGTTTTACTGAATGACAAATGAAAATTTAAATTAAGTTCCGTGTATTGCCGTTCTACTACCGTTATACTGATAGTCTGATACTGATGCACGGTTTGTGAAATTATTTGGTCAGCTTGCTTTTAGTGCTTCTTCTGAATTAAACATATAAAACTATCTAAGTACTGATTTAATACAATAATGAATTCGGATATAACATATATACTACGAGTGCGGGTGCTAAAAATATAAAAATCTCAGGTTTACTTTTTTTTCACCTGATACATACTTAGCTAAATGGTAATATTTATTTAAATCGTAACACTATCCATGAATATATGCTAGCGAAACGGGCACATAACGTTTCGTTTGTGTAATTTGCTGCAGCTGCTAGATTGCTCGACGTTCAATTTTAAAATATTTTATTTGAAAATTTAATAAAGGCATTTGTTCCCACCCCGAACAAAAACAGGTAATTTTCACCACTGTACGGTACGCAATATAGCTTGTAGAAAGAATACCCTTTTATACAAGTCAAGTGAAATAATAAAGTAGGTTTAGTAGGTACACTACTCAAAGGAAAATAGGGGCCACTAAGTATTTTGATCGTTATGTGAAAATTATGTTACACAGAATTGAGTGGAAACTACCCTATATGAACCTACGGAACTCGTTGATTTCAGACGGTCTTTTTTTCGTTATTATTCAGGACACTTATAACAATAATTACGATTGAACACATTGTAGAAAACGGTTAGTTAATAGCGCAGAAAACTGATTACGTCATTAACATATTGTAAATACTGAAGAATTTCAATTTTCCGGCCAGCGAGCATGCAGCCACGGCCCGGCGGGGAGAGCGACTTAGAGCAGGAAAGGAGGGAGGCGCCTTTGGCTTATCTATGCACTACAATTTTTCTGCCACTTTTTGAGGGGGACGAGGAACACATACGTACAGCACACGTCTGCGCTCCTGTGAAAATTTGTGACGTCCTACAAACGCACACTAAAACGAAACTGTCACACAAATGCCAACAACACGTACGCAATCAACAGACCCTGATCATTTTGATCGGACTTAATGTCAGAGATTTGGCAGAGGGGAAATCGCGCGTTAACATCTCCATTCCTTTCCTTGCTCTAAGCCTAACGGTATGATACAGCTACGATTTCAACTTTTGTGATTAAACACGTCAAGAGATGAGATAACATGAATCTCTTTCAGGTACGCCTATTCTCAGAATATATCAAATATCAAGATACTCTCGCAAGGAAACGGTTTAAATAATTTGTAACAAACTAAGTTGAAGTCGTGCCGTTTGTTTACTTCGTCTTAAATAATAAAATGACTTAACAATATAACTGTATCTTGAAATATAGGCATTTTACCTACACACATATCATAAGTCCGTATAATGCGTTCAGAAACAGTAGGTAATGACTAGCAATACGACAGCAGTAACGTAATGTCATTACAACATCGAATTCGATATCGTCATGAGTTTCAAATTTGGAACATCTTTAAAAACCAACACAATTTACAATAAAGATGAGAACCTCCTTTTTTGAAGTCGGTTAAAAATAGCCATCAATTCATGACAGGTTTTGAGCAGGCTTCTCAACACATCTTAGAGTACCTTAATTCTAATATGCGTGTAGATAAAGGTAATGTATGCAACTCTACATATTAGGCCTTAAAACACTCGTGTGATCTTATTATGAAACTCTGTTTCGCCTCGTTTCATAAAACTACGCCCGTGTTTTAAGGACCCTCATTATGTAACAGTTGCATAAACTACTACAAAGTGACAATGCAAAGCATAAGTGTACTCATATTATGCGCAGACACGCCTACACCTAACTAGCGCAATATGACACGGACACGGAACACAATATAAATAACTTAAAAATATCGCCCCCTAAAGTATTTATGACACAAATTGTCGATTCAATTATAGTAATGGGCTCAATAGTTCCGCACTCTGCCCGCGGCGTTGTCGCACCGTAGGTTGCTCGTTCATGTAGCTTGCATCGCGACTTTATGCGTATAAAATAAGTCTCAATTACGCTTCTGCCCTTTGGA